>JAVQJS010088865.1:0-11463 GCA_036024795.1 Galaxias rostratus | reverse complement strand
TGTGTGTGTGTGTGTGTGTGTGTGTGTGTGTGTGTGTGTGTGTGTGTGTGTGTGTGTGTGTGTGTGCGAGTGTGTGTGTGATCGTGTATGCATGTGGAAGTAAGGCAACAACTAGTGTTCTAAAAAGAAGCCAAGCGCGGATGTTCTCAAGGGGAGGATGAAACAGAAAGCAGAGAGAATGCAGAGGAATTGTTAAAACAAGATCATGAAAAACTTCGCAGTGTAAAAGTTGACATTGACATTCACACAACTACAAATAAGTTATCATCATCCCTATGCTCACCTCTCCCTGCCCATAACAACAAATATGCCATAGTTCCAGTGACGCCTGATTCACATTATTACCTTGGCTTTAGAAATATCATTGATGCATATAAATGTGGACAGAGTAAATCAGGCAATAGGCCATAGTGGTCTTAAAAAAAAACATGATGACAATCTCAGAAATGGGTTCAATTTCCCCGATTCATCTTCCCCAAAGGTTACCAAAAAGAGCTAAAGAGCTTCACTCCTTGACTGTTCCCTTTACTGTACTTTTTTTCTTTGCAGTCAAAATATCTAATTGGAGCCTTCTGAGAGCTGTTACATAGTACTTTAGGAGAGTGCAGTAAACTCAGGCCCCTAGATGGAAACCATTAATGGCCTAGTAATCTCGATTGAGGTCTGTCAAAGACATGCCTAAAATGGCTGCCAAGTAGGCAATAAAACCTGATGATGCGCCCCCCCCCCCCCCACCCCCAACACACACTTTAATACCCCACCCATCCACCTAGGCTAGGCTGCCTGTAAAACACACTGTCTCACTGTCAATGGAACTTGTTGAATTAAGACGTGGGTGGGGCAAAAGGCGGGTGGGGTTATGTCGGGGGGGGGCATTAACTGCTGCATCCTCTGCATTATTGATGACGTGCTACATTCCCTGGCCATTATGCCTCCTATTCTCCTCTGTTACCCTCCTCTGATAGACGTCACACTGTCTTCCACACATCCTCCGTGTCGAAGGGTGGGATGAGTGGGGAAGGAGTTCAGGACAGGGGCTGTCTCCCCGCTGGGTGGGTTATTTTTAAGATGAGCCACTCAGCCTCTCGCAATCAATGCCCTTTAAGGGGGGGCGGGGGTGGGGGTTCAGTGTTCTTGTGTCCCTGTGTGAACTGATAGGAAGCACAGGCAGACGTCTATCAACATGTCAACCAAAAAAAAGAAGAAGAAGAAAAAAGGTTCAGCCAAGAGTCAGTCCCTAAAAAAACGATGCTCACTTATGGCTAGAATTCACAGTTATGCCCTCACCGTGAGATCTCCAACACTCTCGAATAATTGCACTACACTGTAGAAGTTTTTTTTATTCCCATTGATACATGAATGATACATTCATTGTTTCTGTGTGTTTTCTGTTTTCTGAGTCCTGATAGAAATAGGTTATAAAGAAGGGAACACCACCCATTAGACGTTCTAAACTAGTTACCAATGTTTAATCCACGTTGTTCCATATTCTGTCAACCTGTGTTTCTTCTAATCACCCTAATGGTTTTGTAATGACCGCAACAATTGCCACACACGACTGCCTCTGTATTCAATGTATGGTTCTGAAAATACACCAAAGCCAGTCTTTTCTAATTGCTTAGCTCATCTGTGACCTATTGGTGGCCCTTCGTTTGAGGTTATTGCCACACTTTGATGAGTGGTCCATTACAAGATTTATTTTTGCTGTCCTCTCTCAACCCCTTTTACCTCATGGTTGACCCAGTCACATGATGTAATGGATGCAGTGTGTTCTGTGATGTCTATCAGTGATATAAGCTAAAGTAAGTACTTTCCATCGTGCATGTGTGCATGTGTGAATGTGTGTGTTCCTGTTGAGAGTGCCAAATTATTTTATGTGTGTGTGTGTGTGAGTGTGTGTGTATACATATACCACACAATATAGATAATTTAAGTTGAATGTAAATTATGTAAGTATATGATGTTGTTTGTGTGCGTGGCAGGTGCTCAGCACAAAACATGAGCAGTGCTGTCCATACCCACAACATGGGTGGTACTAACCCTAGCTTCCAAGTGAGTAATCGCTCAAAGACCAGAAGGGTGTGAGACATGAACAGACTGGGCATAATGTAAAATATAGTAGATGAATATGACAGGCTCACCAGACCAAAGGGTCAGAGTTCAGACAAAACTATGCACACCCTGGCCTAAACATTACTTCAGCAAAACCAAATAACAGTATAACAATTTGTTTAAAAAGAATCCACTCAAGGAAACAAATACTGACGTTGAATTTGGAAAGTGTCCATTCTTTTAAGTTGGTCCCTGTGGGGATTCAAAGCCTATTTTGAGCCGTATGTGCCACCTTCAAGATCAGGAAGTCTAAGACTAACATTTTTACCATCCTTCTACCAGCAAGAGATGTGCAGTCAGCCACACTGTTGCTGACTAGGACATGCAGTCCTGACAGACAGACTGTTGCACACTGGGACAGGGAGGTTCTGACAGACTGTTGCACACTGGGAAATGCGGTCCTGAGATAAGGACTCTTGCACACTGGGTCATGCTGGCCTCACAGACAGAATGTTGCACACCAGGACATGCAGTCCTGAAAGACAGACTGTTGCACACTGGGTCACAGAGATCCTGACAGTCAGACTGTTGCACACTAACAGAGTCAAAGACTGCAGATAGATAGGGTAAACTATTTGCAGTGTTTCTGAACCCATTTTAACAACTTCATGCACCACAAAGTGCTGACCAACTGGTAGAAGCATACATTTCCTCATTACTCTTTTCATTTTAGTCACCCTACCCTACCTTACCCACTTTCCACAAGCACACAAGTTCACCTGAAGCAGCGGAGGTAACGACTGTATTTATATAGGTGTAACCTTGAGACCTCATCGATTGTGTGGATTTCTATGGAAATCTGGTGTCGTGAGGGTTGGCAGGGATGCCTGGGAGCGTGGGGAGGCTTTTGCCAGTGAATAAAACAAGATGGTCGGTCATGATGCCTCTTTAAAAAGGTCTTACATTCTTGCTAGTGTTTACATTAACTGTTTACCCCTTATTGATTGGGGATTTTGCAAATGGTCATGGTCAGTTCAAAGAATCTTTGAAGGGGCTGCTACAGCGGCAATAGATTAACGCAGGGCCACTACAATCAGTGCAAGGACATTGTAATTAGTGTGCACACGGGCACTTTTTCTTGCCCATCCAAGAAAAAAACACAAGATATGCTTTTTACTAATACACATTTTCAAAAGAGAAATCACCTTAATGTATATCAATCTCGCTATGTTAAACAAGGACACTCCACATTTCTAATTGTATCAGTATACGTAAAATGGCATGTCCCCTTGAACGTGTCTATAGATGCAGGTGTAATAGTGCAGACAGAAATTCTGTTTTGACATTCGACCAGTTGGCTGCATCTGAAGTTTTTTACCTCACAGTAATTTCTAGTAAATGTAGGTCTAATAGAAATGCCATTGTGAGGAACCACACAAGTCAGTCAGAGAAACAGGCAGCGTTCACGGGGTAACACCTCTTTATTGGGTTAGGCAGAGTCACACAGGTTTTCTATTTTGCCCGACCAGCCTGCTCCAGCATCTCCTGCTCTTCCCCAGCCAACCTTCCCCCTGACACAAACAGACACCCATAAATAACCCACAGCTGACCAATTAACAAATTCCCCACACCTGTTGTCAATCCGTAATTAGTCAGCTGCAGGTCTCCCCACCACAGCCCTGCAGCGCCCTCTACAGGACAGATGCCGTCACAACCCTCACACTAATATACTATAATAAACCATTTTAGAATTCATTTTTTTCATCATTGTTATTACCGATTTGTATGATTATGTGCTCATAAACGGATCATCTCTTCCCAGCGTCCCCCCACACCTCCACCCCTAACATCTGCTCGGCCCACCACGCTGACTCCAGGGGCTCCCTGGTCAGCACCGACTCTGGCAACAGCCTGCTGGACAAAAGCAGCGACAAGACCAACTCTCTGGAGAAGGTACGGGTAGAGTGGAGCAGACCGGTTTGAACAGGATGAGACTGGACAGGGCTGGACTAGACCGGCCTGGTGTTTGTCTGACCCTTTGTACACGTAGAAAATGGTAGCCCGTTCGATAGACGGTTTTCAGAGATTCAAATAGGGAACAGTGAGCTTATCAGCCGAGGGATGAATCGGTTTATTTTACGCCTTGTCAGTGTGTCCACATCCCAAAATGTCCCTCCTTCCATTCCATAATCCGCCCCCACCCCCCTTCCGCCCTCTCCAAGCCCCCTCACATGAGGGAGCGGTGCACCAGGAGCCACTCTGTCAACGTACCCCCCCTCCCCCTTGGAGTGGGGTCTGGCCGTGCGGCCAAGCGGGCCACCATGGACTTCTCCCTGCTCAGCGTGGTGGTCCTGGATGGGGACGGTGCCGTCACAGAACCGCCTGGTCCACCCAGGCCTCCGCCTCTCCAAGTACCTAGTGTGAACTTTGAACCGCCCCGTTCGCTCTGTCTAGATGTGCAGAGCTCCGTCGATACGAACGCTGTTTTGGTTTAATGTAAATATCATATTTATATAAGATATTAGGTGTTTTTTTCATCTGTGGCTGTAGTGATACCTCTATTGGAGCTCTGTACATCAGCAGACACGTGTGTTTTCCCAGAGTGTCCCTGAGGAGGGAGTGAGAGTGCTGCATGGGTACTGTCCTCCATTTTCTTTTCATGAAGAGAATCATGAAGAGATCCACAAGTGGTTTCAAACTTGATAACAAATAGTTTCAAATGATGCTAAAAACTGCTGCATTGCGGTTGTGTTTAGCAGCGTGGGGTGTTGCAGCTTTCCTTCTCTTTCTCTCAAACAATTTTTCCAAGCAATTTTTATACTTTATTGGCATGACTGTACAATAGGAGACAACATTGCCAAAGCAGTTCTCAAAATAATACAAATTTTTATTGATTTTAAGAGATCACAACAAGAAACTGTTCATTTTAAAAATAATGACACTATTACAAATGTTTTTTTGTACTATTTTGGGGGGATTCAAGTATTATACAAACTTGATGCAGTGTGTTGTGGGCCTCTCTCTCTCTCTCTCTCTCTCTCTCTCTCTCTCTCTCTCTCTCTCTCTCTCTCTCTCTCTCTCTCTCTCTGGGGTATTTTCTCCTCACACTTCTTTTCCCCTGTCTCTCCTCGTCTCCCACGTCAGAACCAGGGAGCCTCTGCTCTGGGCAGCTCCCTGCTGCGCTGTGACAAACTGGACCGGGACGAGATCAAGAACCTGCTCATGTGCTTTCTCCACATCCTCAAGAGCATGTCCGAGGGTGAGACATACTCGCTCCCTCTTTTATTAGTGTCCGAACTATTGTACAGCACAAAAGGAAACATATCCAGCTACTTATCAGTTCATACAATGCTATCAGTTTCTTTGCAAGTAATTGTATCCGTGCTGTTTGGATCTCCTATCTTTGCCAGATGCCTTATTTTCATACTGGAACCGAGCTGCTCCTTCAGAACTAATGGACTTCTTTACTCTGATAGAGTAAGTAACTAGTATGCTGAATGTATAGAGGTATATACTGTAATGGTGAATATATACAGGTATATACTGTAGTGTTGAGTATATACAGGTATAAACTGTAATGGTGAATATATACAGGTATATACTGTGATGGTGAATATATACAGGTATAAACTGTAGTGTTGAATACTTACAGGTGCATACTGTAATGGTGAATATATACAGGTTTATACTGTAGTGTTGAATACATAGAGGTACATACTTTAGTGTTAAATATATACAGGTGCATACTTTAATGGTGAATATATATATGTATATAATGTAATAGTGAATAAATAAAAGGATATACTGTAATGGTAAAGCTTGTATAAATAAATAACTACGTAAATAGTAATATGTACGTTAGAGTTGCAGAGTTCCAAGTATTGCTATGCTGAGCTGTGCTGTTGTTATGCCTAACAGAGTGTGCCTCCAGCAGTTCAGATACATGGGGAAGAGGTTCATCGCCAGGTAATTTTTTGTGGACCGTAAGATGAACTTGTGATGTACACATTTACATGTTTTTACATTTATTTTTAGCTAATACCATAATATGTTATATTGTGCTTATCGATTTCTTTGTGATGAGTGACCATGCGTGAGCGCTAACATTGGAACACACACAAACACACACACACACACACACACACACACACACACACACACACACACACACACACACATAGACACACACACACACTCACTGTGATAGATATTTCGTTTGATAGTATTTCAAACTACAGACAAACACCGCCTTTTAACCCTCGTCCATCGCTTAACCCCCGGCGTGTATGTGCGTGCGTGTCTGTTTGCGTGTGCGTGCGCGTGTGTTAACGGGTACTTGTGTGTGTGTGGGTGTATGTTTCCTGGGCTGCTATGCTCCTGAGGACTTTTAATGTTGCTAACACCAGGGTCAGGCCCCTCCTGCTTGTGGGTAAGAGCTCTGTCGCCCCTCCCTGTCCGTCCTTCCCTAACAGCATGTTAGGCTCCTGAGATGTCTGTCCTTCCCTAATAGCTTGTTAGCATGCTACGTGACTGTCAATCCCTAATAGCATGTTAGCACACTACGTGACTGTCCTTCCCTAATAGCATGTTAGCATGCTACATGACTGTCAATCCCTAATAGCATGTTAGCATCCTACATGACTGCCTCCTGCTTTCCCTTCAGGGATGTTCATAATCGGCTATAGCTAGCGCACCTTAGTATTCAAACTAAAGTTTATTCAATGTCTATATTATGTCTAGATATGTTGATCACTGCTTTCCATTAGCCTGTGCAGCACCAATATCTAGTTTGTTAAACATAGAGATCCTATTGGCCTGTACTTGTTCTATTTTTAAACCATATTTGTCAGAGATTGATAGCTAGGTTGGACCATTGACGTGGCCCTCTATTGCTGTTTCTGCCCTTTCGATAGGAGCCAGGAGGGGGCGGGCCCTGTGGTGCAGGACAGGAAGTCTCTGACTCTCCCCGTGTCTCGTAACAGGGCGGGGATCCTGCACGCCCGTCTACAGCACCTGGGCACACAGGAGAGCGCACACACTTTTAACAACAGTAGGTTTCTGCGCTGGCATTTCTAGTAAAGCGCTTCTTCATTTGGAATGTGTACTGTGTGCTGTACTGATCTATAGATATTTGATGAATGAATGATGTCTTCTGCACTGTGCAGTGTACCCTTTCTAGATATGTTGTGTTCTTCTCTGTGCTGTGTGCCCTCGTTAAAAACTATGTGTTCTTCTCAGTGCAGTAGCTACAATGTGCTCTTTTCTGTACAGTAGATACAATGTGTTCTTCTCTATGCTGTGTACCCACATTAGATACTATGTGTTTCTCTTTGTGCAGTAAATACTATGAGTTCTTCTCTGTGCAGTGTACCTTCATTAGATAGCATTTGTTCTTCTCTGTGCAGTGGATACTATGTGTTCCTCTCTGTGCAGTGTACTCTCATTAGAAACTATGTATTCTTATCTGTGCAGTAGATACTATCTGTTCCCCTCTGTGGAGTGTACCCCCATTAGATGCAATGTGTTCCCCTCTGTGTAGTGTATCCGTATTAGATACTCTGTGCTTCTCTCTGTGCAGTTTACCCTCATCAGATACTATGTGTTCCTCTCTGTGCAGTGTACACTCATCAGACACTATGTGTTCCCCTCTGTGCAGTGTACCCTCATCAAATACTATGTGTTCCCCTCTGTGCAGTGTACCCCCACTCGGACTCTGACGTCAGCGGGCAGAGTGTGCTGGAGGCCAACGTGGCCACGGAGGTGTGTCTGACCGTCCTGGACACGCTCGGCATCTTCATCACAGGCTTCAAGGTAGGACAGACCTCAACGTCTTCATCGCCAGTAGGACAGATCTAAACGGGCTTTTCCCGAACCAGCCAACGCAGGGCTTTAAGGGGTCCAAACCCTGCAGATATAATTCAAGGCTCTACTGTAAGGTTACGTACCTACATGGGCCTACATAAATAAACACACTTCAAGTCATTTAAAAATATATATCTTTACCTTTTTTTGGACATGATTAGGATGACTTTGGTTCAGTGCTCCTCCTGAGAGTAACAGTGTCTAAGCGCAGCCTTTGGAGCCACACCCGCACATGCAAAATTTGTTGGACTTTTCAATTGCATGGGAAATATGTAGGCCTAGTTACTTTAACTCCGGACCACGAGACCCATTCTCTTAGAGGTCTCCGTTCCTGCACTAGCACCTTGTATGATGATAGGGAATGTTGTGAGGTCACATCGTAAATGTTCAGCGAGGGCAGCCTCAAAGAGGATGTGTTGCTCTTCAGACCCAGCTGAGCTCGGACCTGGGACACAACCCGCTGATGAAGAAGGTCTTCCAGGTGCATCTCTGCTTCGTGCAGATCCCCCAATCGGAGGCGGCGCTCAAGCAGGTCTTCACCTCGCTCAGGACCTTCATCTACAAGGTGAGCCGGCGTGGAAACACTGAACACCGAGACGAACAACACACATTCATCCTGTGTAAAAACTATTCCAACTCAAGGAGATCCTGTTTGTGCTATCGCCTTAGTTACCGAGTTACTTGTCCACCTTACTTGTTCCCTGAATACCCCCACCCTCCCTCCACCACTCCATCAATCCCCCCCACCCCCCTCTGTCTCCAGTTTCCCTGCACGTTCTTCGACGGGCGGGCCGACATGTGTGCCTCACTGTGCTACGAGCTCCTGCGGTGCTGCAACTCCAAGCTCGGCTCCATCCGCAGCGACGCCGCCCACCTGCTCTACTTCCTCATGAAGAGCAACTACGACTACACCGGACGCAGGTCCTTCGTACGCACCCACCTGCAGGTGAGCGCTGTGCCAGGAGCACGTGGGTCTGGGTGTGTGCGTGTGTGTGTGTGTGTGCGAGTGTGTGTGTGTGTGTGTGTGTCTGACGCTGCCTCTCCTGCCCGTCCTCCAGGTGGTGATTGCCGTGAGCCAGCTGATTGCTGACGTCGTCGGCATCGGGGGTACCCGCTTCCAGCAGTCGCTCTCCGTCATCAACAACTGTGCCAACAGCGACAAGTCCATCAAGGTGAGTGCGGGCCGCTGCGCCACTCTGCCACCAACAAATCCCCCCCACACTCTGACATGGAACAATGGATTTAAACCATGAAGATTTGGTAAACTCTTATATTCATATTTGTGTTTTAAAAAGGAAGTTCAACTACTGTATCAAGCTTGCGGTTCTTTAAAGGAGAATCCAATGATAAGAAAGAACCCATGACACCAACATGTTGTGCTTATGTTTGATGCCAGTGGCAGCATGTGATGCCACCAAAAGGCCACCTGCACATCAACTCTAATACAGAGTGGCCTGTGTTCCCCCCACTGCGTCCGTAGCACACGGCGTTCCCGTCGGACGTGAAGGACCTGACCAAGCGGATCCGGACGGTCCTGATGGCCACGGAGCAGATGAAGGAGCACGAGAACGACCCGGAGATGCTGGTGGACCTGCAGTACAGCCTGGCCAAGTCCTACGCCAGCACGCCCGAACTCCGCAAGACTTGGCTGGACAGCATGGCCCGCATTCACCACAAGAACGGAGACCTGTCTGAGGTAGGGGTCCAAATAAGTCCATCTGTCCGAAGTCCAACCCTCCATCGCTGTCTGGAAGAAGTAGGTTCATCAGGGGTCAAGGGTCACGCTCAGTGGCTTGGGATTGGGGGTCTGTGGTTACACAGAGAAGAGGATGGTTAAATACTTGAATGCCAAATTTGGGCTGTTCATTCAAATAGTGTTTGGCACTTATTTAGTTTCTGACAGTTATGGATAACTAATGATCTGTTGTAAGGATAATCTGTTGTGTATGGATAACTAATGAACTGCTGTAATCTATTATTTGTTGCTAAGTGAGAACCCCAAAGTAGTGAATTATTGTAAAAATAACATATCAACATGGACAAGATTTATATTGTGTAAAATGACAGTTAACAGCAAGTCTCTTTCTATTTGATTTTTTTTTCTTTGCATCACCAGGCAGCCATGTGTTACGTCCACGTAGCGGCTTTGGTGGCCGAGTACCTATGGAGGAAAGGTGGGTTCTACAAGGCAGCAAGCCGTTTCCTGCTGACTGCATTTACACTCAGCCACCACAAGGGAGTGCTGTAGCCCCCCTCACACATAATCAGCAGATCACATCTATGCTTTCTTCACTTTATGACCCCTATTCCCAGTAGGGTATGCCCTTAGGAAGTAGTTACTGGGAAAGTATGTGTTCTGTTTGCACGGGGTTAATATTTGATTAAGCAAACATTTTGATTAACCGAGTCGAGATAAATCGAATTGATCAATCAGTGGATGTTGGCTTATGTGAGGTAAGATTCTAAGCCATAAAGCCATAAAAAAAACGAGGTAGAACTGATTTATAACGATCTAACCTTTCCTTTTGTTGATTTCTGCAATCGTTTTTGGATTTCATTTTTGTTTTTATGATTTGCGACAACTTGGTACACATTGACATTGACATTGACAGACATGCACCTACGTGCCTTTTTCAAAAACACTATTTTTCCTGAACTAAATGAATACGCTCGTTTAGCTTTCCTCACTGTGAAGACCTATTCTCAGCCAACACTGTTGACATCACCAGTATATTGTGCCATATTCCATGTAAACACACACACACACACACACACACACACACACACACGCACACACACACACACACACACACACACACACAATCACACACACATACACACACACACACACACAGGTAAAACACCTGTCGGCCTCTGCAGAGAACACCCGAGCACGTGTCCCAAGGTTTTTCCGTGCGCTCCGATGTTCCTGAGATAAGAACTCCTCCAAGGCGTTCCACAGATATCCCCTGTGGCGATATCATCGCGTATCATCCACCTCTGATAGGTGTGGAGGAAACGTGACACCATGAGAGACGAGTTCATGGCCGTTTGCTCCGCCGCCGACGAGCTGACGTAGTAGCCATCTTGAAAGCAGCAGGCTCAGTTTGTTTTGAGCTAAGGTCAAAGGGGAGTTTTTTCCGTTTGAACTGAAAGAGTAAGCAGGTGGATAGGATGCGGTTTGTTTTGAGGGCCTTCATAATGGCCTTTTCTGTGATGTGCAGTGCCCTCAAAGCCACAGAGTGAAACACTCCGCTCATGCCAATCAAAGCTCAGTTGCCGTGGTTTCTCTGTCGACCACCTGGTCTGAGAGGGGGCGGGGCTACGTGAAGGACACTAGAAGTTAACAAAGTTTCCAAGCTGGGTCCTCTTTATGTCTTCTCTGTCTCTGTATATAAGAGATGGCTCTTGATAGGACTGTCCAAGGGAAAAGGTTTTTTTCGTTCTTTGATCTGGTCTCTCTCTCTCTCTCTCTCTCTCTCTCTCTCTGTCTCTCTCTGTCTCTCTCTCTCTCTCTCTCTCTCTCTCTCTCTCTCTCTCTCTCTCTCT
>JAVQJS010088858.1:0-28978 GCA_036024795.1 Galaxias rostratus | reverse complement strand
AGAGAGAGAGAGAGAGAGAGAGAGAGAGAGCACACAAACACACATTTGAAAGTAAGAGAGAAAGTATGACGGGGAAAGAAATGTAAGTATGAAGTATGAAGTACAGAGTCTAACAGAGCTCGATCTAGGTCCCACAGGGTGCCTGGTAACTGGTTAGTAGAGTGATGGCTATGGTTCCAGGTGAGAGAATTGAAGGGGTGAGAGGGTTGCCTGGACACTGTCTCCCAGAGAGGTCATGGCTTGGCCCCACGGCCCAGACCTCACCCTTGACCCCATTCACTCATCTACCCTTAGCGGAGTAAAAGGGGAGGAAAGAGCCTGTGGTAACGTCATGCAGGATCGGGGAGAGGTGCCTTGGGTCGGAACTGACAAGCAGTGGGCTGGTGTCAGGCTGGGGGTGACATATCGGAGTGTTTGGACCATGTGAAGCAGCCAGACCCTTCCAGAACAGGCCTGCCGGTAATTAGTAGCCTACGAGCATCAGGTGTGTTGCATCTCAAATTCTACAGCAGCATTCTAAGTTACACCTATTAACGAGGCCCCAAGCCACTGCCGTGCCATTGTCATGCTCTGCCTTTTTCTTTCTCTCTTTTTCTCTTCTACTGCAACAAGAACCAAACAATCTTAAGAGTTCACGGAAAAAGTTATTGCTATTCTTCAAAGTTTTTATTGAGGGTTTGATTGGGGAACTTAAAAACAAAATAAATAAATTCATACATTAATCAAACATAATGAAAACATAAATGACTGTATGTTGCACGGTATTAGTTTTTCAAAGGTACAATATTTTTCCTGAATGTATGTTCATGTGCACCATGAGCAATAAAAGCTCTTATGTTTCTGATGTAATTTCAGGACAATTCAACTCAGAGTAGATGGAATTTACTGTAGGCCAACCCGTGCCCCAAGCAGAGATAAACAATAAATAAAGCAACATATTGCCTTAATTTGATCTGTCCGTGCAAAAGATTGCTCTCAAAGAAAAACATTCAGTATCAATGGAGTACATATCTTCCATCTCCAGAGAATTACAGTGTTCCATTAGTGGAGGAGCTCTTTGTAAAACAAAAGAGGACCTCTTGGTTTTGGAAAACTAGCGCCTGCTTATGTATTTCTCTCTTTCAGATGGAAATCAGTGTGTGTCCTCCTTAGTGTATTGTAATGGCGCATTGCCAGAAACCTAAGCTCAGCCAAAGTTTCTCCACAATGTTATGGTTTAAATACACCATTTGCCATTTAAACTCAGGCACACAAATGGTGAATTCCTTGTACTTGTTGGTTTGTGTGCAAAAAAAAAAAAGATTCTTAGTCATCACATAGTCATGTTGAAGAGTAAAAAGATGACAACGAGAAGGACTATTTGTTAGCCTGTGTACTCTCTTAGAACCCAAACACTTCCCCTTCACCAAGAAAACCTTGTGTTGGACAAAGAAAAATACAGATATCGAGAAAAGCCCAGCATCAGGCAGAAAAAAGTAAACCAGTGTGGAGCAGTGTACTGTAGACGGAATGTGCTGGGAGTGTGTCAGTCCCAACTCATAACACATGTATCAACAATATGGGAGGGTTTTGTAGTTTGTTGTTGCCACGGTCTGCTCTGTTTGGCTCGGACTCGAGACTACTGTACTATTCAGTCCCCACCTGGCCTTTCGTTGTTTGTTTTTTGTTTTTTTGCCAGTTGTGGTCTACTTGTTGGATGTTTAAGGAAATATTGAAATGGCTGAAATACTGTTGAATAACTATTCCCAGGGAAGGTAAATCTCTCTGGTCTTCATCCAGGAACCAGCCCTCCATCAGCTAGCCCAATTTCCACACCATTGCCGGTGGACTGACTTCATTAATACGCAAGAGCGGTTTTGTATGTGTGTCTTCAACCAAACTGAATAGCAAGTTGCAACAACCTAATTGTAATTGTATCCAAAATAATGTTTGCTCTTTCGGGAAAGTGTTAACCATGGCACTGCCAACATTGAACAACCTAAGAAAGCTTGGTATCATGATGATTGGAACATGCCAACACATGTTTCTGTGGGCCTTGATCCAGTCCCTGGTCATGGGCTAATGTCTGCATGGAAACAGAGTGAGCCTATGCTGGCTAGTTGTTTAGTTGAGTCGATTATTGGCTCTCTGCTACCACCTAGCCTCCCAAATACTCCAGTGCCTCTCACGTGAGACTGATTTACAGCAGGCCTCATATGAATCCATGGCACCTAGAGCTTATTGCCTATACAGATTGAAGAGTGTGTCTCTGTGTGTGTGTGTGTGTGTGTGTGTGTGTGTGCGTGCGTGCGTGCGTGCGTGCGTGTGTGTGTGTGTGTGTGTACATTAGATATTTTTTACTTAGCCTAGGGGTATCTTTGTCTGGTGTAGAACTTCTAAGGTAGCAATTTGACATTTCACATTCTGACACATTTCTGCGTTAATGCACTAGTGCCCTGTGGGTGTTGCTTTCTCTCTCTGTATACGTGTGTGTGTGTGTGTGTGTGTGTGTGTGTGTGTGTGTGTGTGTGTATGTGTGTGTGTGTGTGTGTGTGTGTGTGTGTGTGTGTGTGTGTGTGTGTATATGTGTGTGTGTGTGTGTTAGACCAATTATGCATGGTATTACTACTGTTTGGATGTTGCTGACCTTTGAGCCAGGACCAACATGGGTCAGATGAAGTCAAAATAATTGTTTGTGAGAGAAAAATGTCAATACTCACCAATTGTTAAAGGGCCCATCAATTTCGGGTTTTGCTTTCTTATGGTCCCGGTTTAACTATTATAAGTAAAAAAAATAAATTAATTAATTAATTTTAAAAAATAAATAATTAAAAACGAAAAAAAAACGTAAATAAAAAAGTTAATAAATTTAACACGTCGTTTTTATAATTTGTTAGTACCTGCAATAACCTGAAGGTGGCGTTATTGTTACACTAAAACACAAACAAGGACACTGCGTTGGTTGGCCAAGCCAACACAAATCCACAAGAGAGCGCTCGTGATAGCAATGGTCTGAAAATAGAAAATCGGCCGCATCCCCTTTCACGAGCTTCTCAGCTCATTAAGCACAAACAAATGGCGTCTTTCCAGAGATTCACAACGAACAGCTAATTTAGATAAGCGATTGAACGACTTCAGAAAACATTTATTTAATTGTGGGGAGAATATAGATAGGCATGTCCTGTCACTGTTTGTAAGGTCGCTACAATAACGGAGAAACGACCTCGGTCTGAAAGAACCAGTCCCATGCTATCCTCCAAGACAACAAACAAGCCTATAGCCCGAATTTAAGGTAAGATAAAAGCATGCATAGTGGGTGATTAGGATATAAAGCTGCGATACAAAGTGAACGTGTACTGTTTCGCTCTTATGTTTTCCTCACAGTTTTGTTGACAAATGGCAACAAAACTAACACGTTTTGCTAATTTTACACCTCCGTGCATTCTACCACGGGGTGATGCCTCTAGGATATTTCTGTTTTTGGAATTGAGAGTAATTTCCTGCCAAGTACAGTTTGAAGACAGTACATGTACACTTGTCAGCTTTCACGGCGTGGTTCCAGTGTATGCCGATTTTCGTAATCTGAGGGAAACTCAGGGATTCCTCCATTACACCTATGTCATGCTGTTCTTCAACAACATCCTTCTCTTTAGCTGGACTACTTGAATAGAAAGGTTACACCTTTATTTTTAAAATGATTCAAGACCTTGGTTTGAAAAATACCAAACCAAACTAGTGTGTGCTTAAATTACCATCACCCTAATTGTAAACTCAACCTACAGCTACCATGGTGATGTTGTTCATAAGTGCCCTACCTCCTCTAGTGAACTTAACTTTGATCTACAGATGTGTTCACCAGAAAGAATGTTTTGCTGAGTCTGCCGTCCTGCGTTGTTTGATGACTATGGCCAAGCCTTCGACAGGGTTAGTTATTGTTTTTGAGTCTTATTGCACCCAGCTTGTAGTTGAGTTGATCATTGCGAACCCCTGTCATTGGAGATATAGCCTACAGGTTTACCCCTTTCATTTGCACTGTTTCAATGTCCATGTTCGGTGGTTAAAGACAGCATAAAGCATTATAAATGTTACCACAACATCAAATATTTTTCCATCTGAAGTGAACACAAATTCCTTGTGAACCATGCAGAAATCTGTCCATATGATCTACCAGCTCATATTTGGAGGTGTTATTGTGCAATCCCCAGGTCAATCACTTCACCTTTTAAGTGCATTTGAACTTAAATGGAGTGACTACGAACATCCTCTTATTCTTGCAAGCAAAAGTTTTCCGGTGGGTGGGTCGGATAGCCTGAAATTGAC
The DNA here is from genome assembly GCA_036024795.1 of Galaxias rostratus. Taxonomy (NCBI): domain Eukaryota; kingdom Metazoa; phylum Chordata; class Actinopteri; order Galaxiiformes; family Galaxiidae; genus Galaxias; species Galaxias rostratus. Next base: position 24,679 of record JAVQJS010088858.1, on the reverse strand, counting down.
CAAGAGGCCGCTTGTTGCTTATAAGAAGTCAAAAACATAGAGGGCGTGGCTGGCAGCAGCTGAACAGAGACAGTAGTGGGGCTTGAGATGTTAGCTGGAAGCTTCTAGCCGGATCACAGGCAAACATTGAGGGCTGTTTTCTGAAAGGGGTGAGATGAGACTCCCTTATGGCATATGCTGTGCGTGCCAGCTCTCGCTATCCTTCTGGGAACCAGACACGCATACCACCGTGTTGCCAGGGGGCCGCCTTCGCTGCCCTCTGCGGACAGGTAGATAAATACCCCTGCCCCGGAGAAAGCTCATCGGGAAAATCGGTTTGCACCTTAGTGTGTAATGCACTGGGCTGAGGTTGGGTTATGCTGGCTGAGCAGGAAAGCTGTAGGAGCAGCACATACTCAATGACTGCCTTTGAAATCTACATTGACGTGCCATGCTAGAAGCTTACCAAATCTATTACCGCTACGGCGCTTAAGGGGTAAGTGATGTGCTGTGTGCACAAGTGATGCTAAAATGAGAGCGATAGTTTGGTATATTTTCTATCAATTGAGAAGGTTGTTTTCCTGAGTTACGGTAGTACACTAGTGTCCCTCCCTGGATGCCAATTTCATTAGCTTGAGAGAGTTTTCAAAAAGCGTAGTTTACAGAAGGCTTGTTACTGTGTCACGCTTGGCTACGTGAACCGTTCACCCCGTCGGCCCTTCTATCTCCCTTAACGTTGACGAATCCGTTGCTCGAAAGTAGAGGTCGGGGCATTCCAATCCTGTGCCCTCGCCGTGGGCTTGACAACTCGACAGTACTTCAAACAATGACTCTATTGCCAGTCAAAAAACATCCCTGTAAAAACACCCCTCTCTCCCTGGTAGTGTGTGGCCTTGGACTTAACCCATGGGTCAACACAGCAAACCGCTCCTGATTAGGCCCGCTGACAGAGGAAAAAAACCCAAATGAAGCTTAATATCGTCCGTCATAATGGGAAAGGATTAGGAATGGTCTCAAATCCCTTGATCCCACCCATTCATCTAATCTGTTAAGTGTTTGCGGCCGGCTAAGTGGATCATGTCATTCAGATAAATTGACGTTCAGTCCTGCCTAACCCTGATCCCCCGCTGTCTGTATTGGGCGGGCATTGATCCTCAGAAAAAGGATTAAATGGGCAATATGGAGGGAATTCGGATTTATGTATTTTTTTCCTTCACCATCCCCCATTTGACTTGTAAGCTCTAAACTGTCTGTAGTATCTCAGTCTCCCCACCCTCCCCACTTCTTTTGTGTCTGTCCGGCCTGGCTGGCTGTATTGGGTCTGGCTGGCTGTATTGGGTCTGGCTGGCTGTGTCGGGCCTGGCTGGCTGCAGACCTTCCTTTCTTTTCAGTGTTCAGCAGGGAGGAGTTGTGGGAGGACGCCAGCAACCACAGGAAGCCCCTGGCATGTTGTCACTTCCTGTGCTTGGCTCCCGGACCCACTGGTCTTTCTCTCGCTCCGTGTGTGCGCTTTCTCTCGCTCTCTCTATTTCACGCACTCGCTTTCTCTCTCGCTTTCTCTCTCGCTTTCTCTCTCGCTTTCTCTCTTGCTTTCTCCCTCTCTCTCTCTCTCACGCTCTCTCTCTCTCTCTCTCTCTCTCTCTCTCTCTCTCTCTCTCTCTCTCTCTCTCGCTCTTTGGCTCTCTCTGTGTTCTCACCCGCACATTGAGCCCAACTAAGAATGTTTGGGACTGGGCGGGAGTCCGAGGATGTAAACAAGAACGCCCTCTGCTCCCGCTTCTCCTCCTCCTCCTCCTCACTCTTTTAATGTGGCCCTGCCAAGTTGTGACGAGGTGGTGGGCATTTTGATGAGGAGGAATGCGTTGGCTCAGGGATTGCTGTGAGAGGAAAGTGCACGTCTCTGTAAAGACAATAGACACATCCCCGCCTTCCCCTGAGCCCAGTCCACCCGGCGATGACACACTGCGACTTCACTGCTGCTTCTCTCCTCCTCGCCTGACACCTTTCCATTTTCCTATGTCGACCTTTTCGTATTTTCCGTCTTCTCTGTTTTCTCAACCCCTTATCGCTTTCCCTGCAGTCTTTCATTTTCCGTCCCCAATTCTTCTTTGTCCCGGGCTTCTTTCCCAGTCTCCTATTTTCCTCTTGCAAGCAAAAAGATCTTTTCGGGCTCCCCGTGAGCATTTTGTGGTGCTGTGTTTAGACCCTAGAGGACCTATGTGTGCTTGCGTGCATGTGTGCGTGCGCGCGTCTGTTCCCAGACCCTGTTAAGGGCAGGTGATGTAATGGATGCAGTGTGTTCTCACAGGGCAGGATGAGAGAGATAGAGAGAGATATGAACAAGCCTCACCTCAGCGTTCCTGCTTCTTGCGGTGAGGTAACCCCACACCTCCCCAGCCGCGGCTCTTTGATGTGGCGTCGCCGCGGGGGCTGTCTCTGGTGAAATGCCAAAGCCCGACCCCTTCGTTTCCTCTCCTCCCTTATGGAGCAGGAAGTGGCATTTTCATGCCGTGGCGAACCTGAAGACCCAGGCACTCTGCTTCCCCTGGACTTTAGGTGAACCTTTTGCATTGGGTTAGGGGGAGGAGAGGGCTGTTCTTCCGGCTGGGATCCGGGGAGTGATTCACAGTGGAGGGGAGGAGACTCTGGGACTGCTCTCCCACCAGCCTTTGGGACGACAGGCAGGACCAGTGGGCCTGGTGAGCGACGCTAATGAAGTGTTTCATAACGCCACTCACCAGAACCGGAACCTTAGCATTACAATGAACAGATGTGCTGTTTGCGTATGCTTATGTATTTGGTGGGTAGCCTGATGTGGGTTGACGGCATGAAACATTATAAAACAGTTTTTTCAATCATTTAGCGTTATGGAACTTGTACATGGCTAGTGTAGTGCTGCCCTGGGTTGTGGGCACTGGCTCCTATCTAACTGTAGTGGAGACTCTGGCCCCTATCTCCCCCTCCTGGCTGTGACCGTGGGCCCCTCTCTCCCCCTCCCGGCTATGACCGTGAGCTGCTGCCTTGGCAGGGCGATCAGGAGACGCTTCACTCTCGTTTGTAAATGCACCTCTTCTCTCTCTCTTCTTGTTTCTACGTCTGTCTCTAGCTTGCTGTTTTAATTTATTTATCTCCCTCCTCTTTCTTTTTCTTTCATTCTCTCATCTCTCCTCTCTTTCTTGACCCCCCCAGCCCCTGGTCTGCCGGTTCTAGCTTCTTACCTCTTACATACGTTGTTCTAGCCGTGTTCGTCCCGTCTCACTTACCCCTCCCCTCTCTGTTACAGCGAATCTTCGTCCCTGTCCGCCCCCCCCCCCCTCCCCCCCAGTGACCTTGGCCCCCTGCCAAGGGGTTCTCAGGCTGGATCGGGCGGCAGGCTAATTGTCTCAGCGCCGCTTCCTGTGCACCGCGTCCCACTTCAGCCGGGCCAGAGACGCCGCCGGGGCTACCGTCACTCTGCGCTGGGGCCGCCGCCAGTCAGCCGGGTCAGGAACGGCGCTCCGGTGAAGCCAGCGCGCTTCCCTGGGCTGCAAGATCCAATTACAGACCCGCTCTAGAGTCCTCAGACCAACAGCTCCCATTTCCCGACATGGCATTATAGCCACATTCAGCGTCAGCGTTGACTTTTGCTGGGGGGACCTGTCAAAGTGTGCAGGCGCGCCCCGATTGCTTTCAGATCTCTGCTGGATGAGTGCATATGGACCTTTTGATGAGTTTCACTCCCCGGAAAGGATCATAAGAAAGCCGAGCGTATCCGGGCAATTTGGAAAGCCCTATCTGTGAGTTTATTGGAACAGAAATACTCTTTGAAATGACATGCAGATGGTGAGGAAGGAAATTGTGAGGAATGAATTAAGAGTGTTACATGATCTTATACCTGGATGGATTATACCCTGGATTGTAGCCCAGAGCACATGTCTTTGGTTGTGATTTTAAACGGTTTTTCAAGCTATATTGTGCGGGACAGAATGGTAAGATGTCTTGCGGTGGTCCTCTCTCCGTTCGGTTAACTCCTTGGGTGGGTGGTCTCTGATGAGATTGCACAGTGATGCGTGCCGGAAAGGAGCGTGCCGTATCGATTCTCCCGCACGGGGTGCCGGAAGCCGGTTGACCGCGTGCCACAAAAATGCGGATCTGAGTCCAATATCTGTTGAGTCTCACCAGGTCTGTTCAAAGAATGTACAATGGTATCGGCCTTGCTAATCCTTCATACGCTCTGTGTACTTTTTTAGTTTTGTGCTGACCCACTTAGACAGATGGGGCATGAAGAGAAAGGGAGGCGGACTGGATGACTGATAATGTAGACTGGTAACTTCTACCATGCAGTCTGCACTCAGGGAAAGAAAGCAGTGTTTGTATAATTCAGAAAGCTGAAGGAAGGAAGGGCAAGACTATTCCAAATGTCTGTGTTACCGTAGATACAGTATGTATACAAACAGGGTTTATTTTCATCAACTGGCCGGGTCAAGGATTCCTAAAGGGTTCCTGGCTCACTGAGGCCCTGGCAATGAGCTGAGCACATTGAGCAACAGAGAGAAGCTATATCGGGCCACACCATCTGAGTTATTAATAGTCAGATGTGCTGACCTGGTCCCATGTTTAAGGTGAGTAGGTGGTGTGGTCGTCTGTTGTCGTATTTGGTTACTGAGGCAGGAAGCAGCGCAATCGGCCTCTCAGAATGCCTCGATGGTCGCCTGGTAGCTCCCTCCCTCTGACACACACTCTCTCTCTCTCTCTCTCTCTCTCTCTCTCTCTCTCTCTCTCTCTCTCTCTCTCTCTCTCACTTGGCCTCTCTCTCTCTCTCTTTGTCCCACTGCACATCTTTGTCCTCATTCTGTTCACTTATTGAAAGTGACTGACTATGAAATGGCAGCCCAGCTCAAGTTTAGCTCAATGGAGATGGGTCAGTTTTTATTAATGTGCCTGCATACTCCTTACCGAGGTAGGCTTTTTGCTGGCCTGAAATATATGGCCTGAATGCACATCCTTTCATTTATTCATCCTGCTCTTTTCCCATGGAGGGAAATGCCCTTTTTTTAGCAAGGAAATTATTGATATGACAGTATATAAATGAAGGTTATTTTTTTCAATAATAAATTGTTGATTCTTACTCAAGGACGTCAAATGTAAACAAAGACTGTGTATTGCTTGCTCGACTCATTAAATCGTAAATATTTTTGATTTGATTCTAAATGGCTGAAGGCCCACGGTACATATTTAACAAAGGCCCCCGCTTTATAACTACTTTCACTTGCATATTTATGAACCCATTGCCGTTGCAATAGCGGATAATAGCTTGCCAGGAAAATATGACTGGCATAATCTCCTCGGCAAGGCCTCATTTGTAAGCGGGGTTCATCCTTGTGAGCACGCCGACGCTGATGATAAATTGATTTTGAAATGAAACCGACTGAACAGAGTGCGCACACCCCTCTATACCGCAGCATAAATATCCCGTCCAATTACAGCCCGTGTCTGGCCCCGGTGACGAGGGCCCCGGTGGAGCTGCTGACCGGAGGGAAGCCTTTCTGCCTCGCACGGGCCGGGTGACAGGGAGGCCAACGCAATGCACCGGCGGCGCGTTTCACTCCGTGGGACGGTGGACGCTCTCTCTCTCTCTCGCTCGCTCTCTCTTGCTCTCTCTTGCTCTCTCTCTCTCTCTCTCTCTCTCTCTCTCTCGTTCTCTCCCGGCGTCCGTCTCTCCTGGACTGTCCTGCGGGGAGAGCCGCTGCTGGCTGCACCCGCTTTGCCTGCAGGGTGGTGTGGCCCTGCTCCAGCCACGTTTGGGCCAGTGAGACCTGAAAGGCCACCTTTTTGCAATCAAAGCGTTGCTTTTTATGAAGTCCCTATCTCCCGGCGACTATTCTTAGCCGGAGGCGTACACTTGATACACTTCCACCTGTGATGGTTCTTCTAATTCCCGGCCTCTGTGTCCGACTCACGCCGTTCAGGTCCAGGACCAGGGGCCCCCAGCGTAGGGCCCTTCACTCTGACTCAAACTGACTAAGACTGGATGGGAGTGCGTACGACAGCGCATCCTTCCATCTATCCCCCACAGACCCTCTACAGGTGACATACATACACACACACACAAACACAGTGATTACACGCCAGTCAGTTAACAGAAACAAACTCTCGCCGCCGCGTTTTAATTGTGTTCTGAACACACGTGCTCCTCCGTTCGGGTTACCTGCTGTTCCCTGAGGGACGTGTCCTGTGCTCATGCACACTGCTCTGCCATAGGCTCCCACGTGGAGCACAGGGCCACTTGGGCCTGACGGGCTGCCTGGCTGGTTGCCTGGCTGGTTGCCTGGCTGGTTGCTTGGCTGGTTGCCTGGCAGCCAGAGGAGTGGCATTGACAGGCCATAGCTACAGACAACAGAGGAAGAGATGGAGACATACGAGAGAAGTGGCTCCCGTTTACAGTAGAAAGGGAGCCGGCTGTCAGGTCCATTAGCGACAGCTGAGGGTGACAGCTTTGTCTGTGCTTTCCGCGTAGCTCGTGTGCAGGTGCCAGACACAGCCTGCGCGTTCAGCTGGAGACGTCATACCGCCGTGACTCAGTCAGGGTTATTCCGAGGTGTCCTCACGTCTTCCCACCAAACGAAACTGAAAGAAAGATGAGATGTGAATTCAGTCTTTGCTTATAATCTGTGTGTGTGTGTGTGTTTGTTGTCAAGGTCGCCGGCGGAGGAGGAGGACAGTATGACGGCGGCGCGGTACCGTCCCACCTGGGAGCTGGCCCTGGACCCCCTCATGTCCTGCAAGCTGTGCCTGGGAGAGTTCCCCATGGAGCAGATGACCACCATCAGCCAGTGCCAATGTGTCTTCTGCTCCCTGGTCAGTAGCCCCCCCTCCATCCCGCTCCCCTTGTCTCCCCTCCTCGTCTATCTTAGCGCGTTAGCGGTGGCCCGTTTTTTCATTTCGGACGACCTGAGGAGGTCTGGAGGACGGGAGAGCAGCCTAGCAGGACGTGCTGTCCTCCTGGACCCCCGCCGCTGTCAGGGTATCGGCGCCCCGGGCTAGGTGGAGTGTGTTAAAAGCCACCCGCGCGGTAGATGTCGTGCCGTAGGGGGACCACTTCCATTCATAATGCAGGAACGCAGAGAGGAGGAGGACCAGAGAGTTTGCACGGCGCCCTACTGTATGATCTGTATGTGCTGTTCGGGAACTTGCACAAAACTGTAATATAGTTCTGTAGAAGAGCCGCTGTCCAATCTTGTGTTTTAGTTTAAAAAAAAAAAAAATCTTAGCTTAAACCTCTTGTAAAACTGTCTGTTCTTCTCTTACCTTCATTAAATATGATGTATAGGTATTTTTGAGGGGGACGGTGTGTTGGTGTAGATTATGTATTGAGGTTATCCCACACTACAATACTGCTGTGTTAGACTAGTGCAACCATGGTCATCTCTGTTTCTGTGTCTCTCTCTCTTTTCTCTGCCTTGCAGTGCCTGAAGCAGTATGTGGAGCTTCTCATCAAAGAGGGCCTGGAGACGGCCATTAGCTGCCCGGACTCTGCCTGTCCAAAACAGGGACGCCTGCTGGAAAACGAGGTACACACACACACACACCCACACCCATAAAGACCGATGACGTGGCTGGCCGTAAGCTGAGGAGTGTTCAAGTGAGGTCAGAGGAGCGGGAGACGTTTTGACCCCCTGCCTGTGTCCTCCTGCAGATCGAGTGCATGGTGCCAGTGGAGAGCCTGCAGAGGTACAAGAGGCTGCAGTTTGAGAGAGGTGAGCAGACCGGTTACTGTGCAAACGGAACCACCACACCCACCCTTTTTGGCACTGAGGAAACGGTGGACTGAGTCCGTGCTGTTTTGTGGACGAGCATGCTTCCTCCCTTCCTGACCTGTTTTAACCTCCCCTCGAAATAGACTCCTGCTCGAGTGGAGGGAAGAGGGCGCCGGGAGCGTTTGACTGTTTTAATCAAATTCCGCGTAATTGGATTTGCGTAGGATTTAATTGGCAACGTCTTCAGAATGAGTAAGCCCAAGACATCTGGCTCATACCGGATGTGTGTTGGGGCGGCAGTGCAGTTGTGACTTTTTGAACAGCGAAATGAAGTATGCAGTGTTTTCACTGTTTGAAATGTCTGGTGGTAGTCAGACGAGATGTGGAAGAAATTTGAATGGAGCAGTTTGCGTAGGCTTATCTTCCTCAAACAAAAGCCATAAAGATATCCGTATCTTTGGTGACACTAAAGTTCACAATGTGGCGGCCCGTACTCAGCCCAGTGGAGGAGATGCTATACCTCTACCGGGCCACGGTGTACCCAGTGAGTTAATGTGTGTGTACATGTGTGCGTGTGTGTGTGTGTGTTGCCGTGTGCTCCGTCACAGAGGTGCTGCTGGACCCGTGCCGGACCTGGTGCCCGTCCTCCTCCTGCCAGGCCGTGTGCCAGCTGAAGGAAGCTGAGCCGCCCCTGCCCCAGCTGGTCCAGTGCTCCGTGTGCAAGCTGGAGTTCTGCTCGGCCTGCCGGGCCAGCTGGCACCAGGACCAGGCGTGCCAAGACAACGTGCCCGTCACCAGCTTCCTCCCGGGGGAGACCATGTAGGTGCCCACACCGCCACACCATTCGGATCAGAATGACCTTCAATGACACGAAAACTCAGGTGTTCCTCTGGTGCTGGTAGGATCTGGGCCTCCATTCCCAGACTGTGTGTGTGTGGGTGTGTATCGGTTGACCCCCTCTCCCTAACCCCGCCCCCTTCCAGTGCTTTCTACAAGAGCGACGAGGACGACGACGCGCCCATCAAGCGCTGTCCCAAGTGCAAGGTGTACATCGAGAGGGACGAGGGCTGCGCCCAGATGATGTGCAAGAACTGCAAACACGCCTTCTGCTGGTACTGCCTGGAGTCCCTGGATGTGCGTGAGCTCCCCCCAGGACACACACGCACACACACAAACACACACACACACCACCGTCCCTCTCGCCGCCTGCCTTACCAGGCGCTCCCTGCCTCTGTGGGAATGCATGGATCTTGTCGGTCAGTTCCAGTAAGGAGCAGCTACTCCGCCTTCCTGACAGCATGTTTTTGGTCTCCCCAGGACGACTTCCTTCTCATCCACTATGACAAAGGGCCCTGCAGGAACAAGCTGGGCCACTCCAGAGCTTCAGTCATCTGGCACCGAACACAGGTAGGGAGGGGGGGGGGGGCATGGAAAACGGGGGACTTTTCCATCTACCACAACTAGCAGTTTATGTGTTTGGGATTTTGATTCTATAAATAGATCCATACAGATTTATAAATTAATCACCCACGAATCTATCTGTTTGCAACAACAGTACATCACAAATTTCATCACTTCGGACTTCTATTCTTTATGTCATATATATATATATATATACACATATATACATATTTATGTATATGTCGTATGTAGAGCAGCATTTGTTGATAAGGTTGGCTGGTTCTTTAGTCAGGCACACAGTCATGCTGGGTCTGAAAAGGTCAAGGGAAGAAACCGATGTTCAAAGGGAGGAGGGCAAACACGCCAGGTCTGCCCAGTATGTTTAACTAATGTCTGGTTCACTACTGCCCTCTTGTGGATCTGTAGTCATAGAACATGCTCTTACAAGAATATACATTTGATTTATTGAACGTATGTAGTACACCAGTGGATGATAATTGCATGATCTTTGCAGCGACGCAAATGAATTCTGGCCAACATATAGCGTGGGAACGTAAGCTAAAAATTAGGCTCAAAGCCACTCTCTCTCAAGTCTCGCTCTGTGTCTGGCCGTGCCGAAGGTGGTGGGGATCTTCGCCGGCTTCGGGCTGCTCCTGCTGGTGGCCTCGCCGTTCCTGCTGCTGGCCACGCCCTTCGTCCTCTGCTGCAAGTGCAAGTGCAGCAAAGGAGACGACGACCCGCTGCCCACGTAGCGCCGCCTCCCAGCCCGCAGTGGGCGCCGTCGCGCCGTCAACCCGGCACCTCCGGATCGCTTCGCGGGGGGTGGGGGGGGGACCCGACCCGTCACTCGGTCTTCTGGGTCGGACGGAAGTCTGACTTTTGGGCGGAGCTGTCGGGAACGGGGTGAGAGGACACTTGGTCGGCGGCTCTGTGACGGGACGACAACGTAAGAAGAGAACCAGGCTCGGATGGTTAGTGGGGTGCGGATGCAGAGGAACGTCCACGTTGAACCTGCAGAGTGCTCTGCCTCAACGTACGGGGCTCAAGGGGGTGGGGGGGGGGTTGTGTGTTTGGTTCTTCTGGTTTGGCGGGACATTTCTGTCAATCATTTTTTTTTTACTATTTGGACCATGCTTGCCAATCAGTGAATCAATAAATCCTCTCAGTTAATTGAGGTTTGGGTCGGCTATTGCTATGACATGCGCGCACATTCACATTTAAAAAAACTTATTTGCAGTGCTTCATCAGATAAATACCGTGTCTGGCTATTGTAATCGTCTTCCTCTGAGGATGAGCCAAGTCTCTGGATTGCATGGTTGATATTCAAACTCAACTAGCTGAAATGTTTGTTCAATTGGTTTCATCATTGACAAGTTGCATGTTGCTGTGGTCAGAAATGTTGTATGCTATCAATTTTCCAAGGTTTTAAGGAATTTATTTGGTGACATTAATCCAAATGTATACCACTTACCATTAGGCTTTTTTAAGAGGGAATAAGTTATTTGGGGAACCTCACTTGCTGCCCTGATATGATCCCATATCAGAAGCTGTAATCAGGGGTTGCATGAGCACACCTAACCACGATAAAGAAATAACGACTTGCACCTGTTGCTTGCTAATTACAGTTTTTCTGTATTTAATAAGATCAAGGTCTCTTTGCACAGGTGTCTGTCACTGCAGCCACCATAACTAATAGTGATTAATAGTACTATAATTAATACAAACATTTGAGTAATTGTCACACCATATTTACTCTAGTTGTTGGTGCAGTAGATGGGGTGAAATTGCTTCTTAGGATCTTTTGTACTCTTACGTGTTCCCAAACCCATCAAGAAATGGGCTTCGGTGTAGTCACCCAATCAGCATACCGCACAATAATGACACTGGAGCAGCAAGTGGTTTGGCAGCTCATGTGTAGCAAACGCTAATAGCCACCACAAACACTTCATGTAGCAGTTTCAGCTCAGTAGCCATAAAACCCTTTATCCTTTAATGAGTTAAGCTTCTCGGACACTAGCTGTTGCACTTGTTTTGAAATAGCCACGGTGCCATGAATTGCCTTTCAAAACTACTTTGTGGATGTCTCATGCACATTTTTTAACAAAATGTTTGATGTACAGTAGAATTTTAATATGTGCTTATAGACAGAATCACAGTAGTCTTAAGAGTTGCCGTGGCACTAGCGTTTTTGACTCACTATCACCTACACCTAAGTTACCAAATCAGTCTGAAGAGCTATACCGAGCAATAGGACATTTTAATTCAAATATGTTGTGTTTGTCAGACCTTGTCATTTGCTGAACCAGACCCGTTGTTTGACTTAACCACCATTTTCCACACATACGTATGTATGTGTGTATGTATGTACAGTATAGTTATTGGGTCAATACATCTAGGATAATGTCTTATTTCAGATTGTTGAAGTATGTGTGCGTGTGCATGTGCTCATGCTTGCATGTTTTGAGGTATATAATATGCTTATCTCTATATTGCAGAAACTTTGAAAGCCAAATGTAGCCAAAATTATCTTTTAAGATGTCTGGGTCAGGGCCATGTGAACTGACACTTATTCGCTGTTTTGTATCTAAAAAAAACGTTTTGTAAAATTTTCACTGGAGATCCTTTCCAATTGTTTGCTATTGTAGCATTTGTTCATATTTGTTAGTTTCTTATTCAGATGTTTACATAGTGTGTGTTATTCCATTGTTAAATAAAAAAAGCAAATGTATGTTTCCATCGTGTTTTTTTTGTGGGTAGATGGTGCTGTTTCAAAGATTACAGATCTTATTTGCTTTGAATAGGCCTACATTTCTCGTCCTGGAAATAGGATTCTGTGGGAAAAAGCTTTCTCGATGTATCACAGTATCTACCTGCAGACCTCCCAAAGTTCCCTGTGCCGTTACCGTTGTATGGATTAGACCGCGGATGTATCCCTCTCACCCAGGAAGGTTCCATCTAAACACTAAACACAGCAGATGTAATCCCTGCCTCAGTGGCTTGTGGGGAGGGGCTTTGAGAGGCTCACAGGCTTAGGTAATTAACGTCAAGGGAGTTAGTGAGTATTGGATCCCCGCCAGATGATTGGCTTTGCTAAGAGTACCGCTCAATATGTCCGTTCCCTTTAGAACATGATATTGACATAAGTCCAGCATGCCCGTGATGGCAAGTAAGCAGAGCTATCAGACCCTAGTAGGCCTCTAGTTCTGTGCTACTGATGTCGGGCGTACATCCACCCCTCCATTAAGCTAATCCCCCACTGTAACACCGGAACCCTCCCCCTTGACACTCTCTGGTTAACTGGACCGTTCACAGCGTTTCCATCCATACTCACCTCCAGTAAAGAGCGTTCGTTCAGAGAAGCTGGACCCTCGGCAGGCCTCGCTGTGCAACAGTCATTTTGTGAGAGGAGACCAAACAAACTAGTGTCGCTTGAATTCGAACCGGCTCACCCTTCCGACAGTGGGGGTGACGCGGAGGGAGGCAACATCTGGTGTGTGTGGTCCAAAGCGGGCACGGGAACAGGGGGGCAGCATCTGGTGGAGCGGCACAGGACCACGCATGGCCTGGCACGCGGACCCTCAGGGCCAGGTGGGCAGCTGCCGCTCCCCGCAAACAGCTCACCAGCAAACCCAATCAATTCACGGGGGCCCTCGGCCTCGGCCATCTGCCCCGGGGCCCCGGCGCGGGAACACGGCCTCCGCGCCACGGCCAAGACACGGAGGCCACATCACGTGTCGCCCCCCCCCCCTCGGCTATGGATGCTTAAGGAGCGGCGGTGGGCCAATGTTCAACAGTGGTCGCGTCTTCACTCCCGACACAGTTCTTTAGATGAATGAGAGTCTCAGGAATGAGACGAGATGCCACGCTGTCACCACAAGGGGGCATCCAAGCACCGGGTTTCATTGGGGTCGTCTTTCTGTAAGCGTAGGAACTTCTCCGGCACGTCCGTCTATTAATCTTTCTCTTATGTACTTTGTTCTTCCTATAAATTGTGCACATATTGTGCAGTGGTACTTGTAGTCCCTTTCATGAGCACAAGTCCCCCCTAAGCTCTGACAGCAGGAGAGCCTTGGCCCCTGGGAGCCCGTGGTTACAGGTGAGCCAGAAGGACAGCGTTGGCGGAAGTTCAAGCGGAGAAGCTCTCAACCTGGCGCCTGACCATCATAGGCCGTGACAGGCACATGTGCAAGGGGCAGGGGGGGGGAGGGGGCACAAAGTGAGCGGGGATCAAAGTGGGGCATTTTATCTCCACTACAGAGCCCCTGTCGGTGCATTTTGTATTCAGCCAATCTGTCCAAGCAGTCTGACTAAGCCCAGAGAACGGAGGCCGGGTCGGCATTAGGGAACAAATAGCTGCGACAGATGACTGCCACGCAACAACACTTCCCCAAATGTCAAGACTTCCACCACACAGAGGAAGTGGCTTCAACAGTGGTATAGTTCTACCGGACGCCCATTCACATCGTCTTGTGAACTGCAAAGTTGACGTGCACGCTGAGCATTAACAGCGGCATCTTATTTGATGCAACTTTGTGTTCCTATTTTTCTTGGCACGTAAAACAATTTGGCTTCGACGGCCCCTTAAGTCCATGACACCATCTTAAATCTTCATCAACGGATGTCCGGATAGAGAAAAGACAAGATGGGGGGAAAAAACTGCGGCGCTTCTCCAAGCTCAACACTGTATGGTTAGCATGCGGCTGGTGGCCAGCGCTTCCACCTGACTGATCCTGGGCTCGAGGCAGTGTGCTGAGAGGCCGGTCCAGCCCAGTGGCCCTGAGGCAGGTGCTGGTCCTCCTGTCAGAGTCGGAGCTCCAGGCCCCCTCGGAGCCCCAGTGACGGGGTCCTACCTTCCCCAGCCGCCCCCCTGGCAGATGGCGCCACGCTGAGGGCGCTTCTCTTAGCCATAATTACCCAGGCTGACTCCAGATGGAGCCATGCAGCCTCGCTGGTCCCTTCATCTGCCGTGCTGCCTCCATGGGCTCGGCGCAGCACGCTGCCCTGGCCGACGCGCTCTGCCAGACCTGCACCCCTGTGCCTCTGTGGCCGTGCAGGCTGGGCATGGACACGATTCTTCCTCCTACACACACACACACTCACACACACACTCAGCCATATACACTCAGCCATAAACACTTATTCATGGGTATTGTTTTTTGTATGAGTGAACACAACCTATTGTATATTCACGGCGCCCACCTAACCTGTCTTGTTTTTTCCATATGAGAAGAAACAGCAACGTGAATTGTATCCGCCCTCCCAAAATCAATTGTTTTCTGTCAGAAGTGTGTTGACAAATCTACCTCACATGAAAGCGGTTTGTTGCTGCGTCCAGCTGTCTCTCCTCTGAATGCGGGCTGGTGCCACTGTGGCACTAACAGATGGGGACTCAGGGGAGATTCAGAGAGACACGCTTCTCATCTCCGATGCTGTCTGCTGCGTATACACACACACACACACACACACACACACACACGACTAACAGAGTGGTATCAAAGACAAAACACCCTGACAACATTGCCTGAGTTTGAGATAGTCACTAGCTTGATGCAAATTATGAACTTAGTTAAAACATCTTAAGTAAAAAAAAAAAAGAGAAAAAAAGAAAAGGGTTTGAATATCAAGCATCTGTGCGAGGGGAGCAGTTTGTCACCTCTCACGGGTGGTGTTGTTAACACAACAAGGCTCTGCTATTCTAATCCCTTTCAAAGCCAAACCCCGCCGCAACGGCCGTCTCCACTCTGCCCGCTTCCTCTCGCACTTGCTGCTCTTCATAGCAACAGATCTGAAAAACCAGATAACTGTACCAGGCTGACGGGCGGGTGGGTTGAGAGGGGGGTTAGGGGTGGTACATGTGTGATGGGGGGGAAGGGGTGGCGGGGTGTTGGTTGGTTGGTAGAGGTGACCTTGTTACCATTTCAGGCTGAATTGGCCAGGCTGGTACAGTAGGAGGCTGGTGTCCGTGGGGAAAGGCAGACAGATGCTGTCTCTCTCTCTCTCCCCGTGGGTGAGACGGTGGAGAATCTGGCCTGAGCAGCTGCCACCCTAATGATGAGCCCTCGTTCTCCTCTACGACCTACACACTGAGTGCAGCGGGGAAACTCTGCTCCGACAACTCCACTACCTACTGCACAACTCGCCACATCCGCACACCGCCATACGCGCCTCACCCACCGGACTGCCAAACCGTACGCAATGCCACTAAATATAGACGTTAAAGTTGTTGTCATTACATTTGTGTTATCTGTGTTTCCCGTACTCTTGGGCATTAGACTCGTACACACACACACCTGCTCCCCCAAAACAGACTCTTACAGTCACTGGAAAATCTTATTTGCACACCAGCCGAATTAACTTAAGGTGTTTGCAAGAGACAAGTCGGCGATTTGTTTTCGGTGTGTTAGTGCATTTACTGTTTAGTTTTTACAGTAATTTGTACAACTGTGTTTTAGGGAGGGCTCACAGAGAGTAGAGAGGTGTGTGTGTGTGTGTGTGTGTGTGTGTGTGTGTGTGTGTGTGTGTGTGTGTGTGTGTGTGTGTGTGTGTGTGTGTGTGTGTGTGTGTCGGGGGGCTGGTGCAGGGCTTTACACCAGATGCCCAACATGACATTTCCTGGCTGGGCCAGTGAACCCCAGCAGGGAGGACATCTGTGGTGGTGCCTTTCATCCCCGCGTCCCCAGGCGAGGTGGCTGGGTACCTGCGTGAGGGCAGGGGCCCTGGAGACAGCCCAGCCAGAGGACTAGAGGACTGCAGCCAGCCAGGTCCGCTGCTCTCCCAGCTGGGGCTGCACTCGCCCGGGGCCTGCCACACAGCCATCCAGCTGCAACATCTGCCCTCTCTCCCAGGCCCGTTTGATCTGCAGCCCACAGCCTGCCCACATGCACCACCACCACCATCTCCACCAGCAGCTTTCTCTCTCTGTCTCTCTGCCACCCTGAGAACCTCTCAGCACAGCCGTGGAAATGCTTTTGAACACGGTAGACCTGGAGTGGGATTTGTCGCACTGATCAGAACTCATTTGTTGTACCACTGGGAGAGAGGAACTATTAGTGCTATTTATTCTGCTGTTGCACAGTCTTTAGTAGGTGTAAATCATTCTGTGCTTGCTTGGAGACAGTTTTCCACTGTTGTTCTTTCCCTAACAGAACTAGATATCCATAGGCATGGCCTGGCAGACCCTGCAAATGTCACCGATCAGAAAGATGGTTCAGTCTTTCAAGATCCAAGACACTATAAATGTGTTAGATATTCCAGTCACATGCACATTTGTCCTTATGCAGTGTTAGTTGACTTTGAAGTAGAGCTGCTATTGATCCATTTAGTTGGAGGTTCTTTTTTTTTTTATGCCGTTGCGGTACACTTTTGAGGCCGATAGTATCAATGCCATTACACACTGCAATGTTTAGAAGCTCACTTAGTGTCTCATTAAGCCCCGTCCTACCCACTCAATAGACAGGCCTTCTGTGGCCACTGCTGGAAATGATTTAGCGCCTGACCGGGGGGAACGCAGGGAAATATCAGAAACACTACGCTGTCTGTGTAGGAGCTGTATAAACACGAGGAGCCCGAATGGTCCGACATGCACGCACATCTCATGCATCTCCTTTCTCTTGTTCGATGTACGATGCCCTATATCTTATAGATTGATACGTTTGTCTGTTTGTACCCTTCAACGGACTACTCCACAGAAAAAGCTCTCGCTACAGCTGAGCTCCACCGAAACCAAACACTGTCTTTTGCACAAGAAAGGAATGTGGTTGCCGCCATCCGCCCAGATATAAGAGGGAAAAAAAGTGTATTTATATTAATGATGTCAATCCAAACATGTTTTGAACCTGGTTGGTGTTTCTGAGATGAACGGTCCATCTGAAAACGTTCCCTTAGGTAACAATGTTGACCTCATTTCTGTGCAAACACGGAGGGTATTCACCGGACCGTGGAGGAGGGCTCCTTTAAAAGACAGCGCTGACTGCCACCTCCAGGAAACACACGATCCGTTATACCATGGAACAACCGAGTCACGTGCAAGTCCTGCTGCCTGTGAAAAAAGGCCAGCCTTGTGCCAAAGTGCCTTTTATGAGAAAAGAAGAGGCATATTTATGTTGCCGTAACCCTAATGGAAACCGACTGGACGGTGAGCTGCAGGAAATGGCACTTTAGCAAATTAGGCTCCCGTTCCTCAGCGCCCTGCACTCGCTCTGAAGACGGCGTGACCCAGAGGCACCCTCGGAGTTGAAACATGACAAGTGTGAAATGCTTTATGACTGCGCCGCCAGCGATTACATTACACAAATAACAACTGGGCTGACACAGAGGAGAACCCAATCAGACCCCGGGATGGGAGAGAGGTGTCTGGCGGCCCTGCTGGGCTGAGAAGGGAAAATACCCCCACCCCAATCACCCCCCCCCCCCGGTGTTCTCCGGAGTGGCAGCTCAGCTGGAGGAGGCGCGCCCCACTCCTGCTGCGGCGGATGCTGCTGCTTCTACCCAGGTCCCTGGCCCCCGCTCGCTGGTGAACGGCTGTGTGTGGCCACACGTGGACACGGGGAAAGGGGAGGTGGGAAAGGCCGTCTGTCGCCCAGGCGCCCAGGGTGTTTGGATAAGGCCCCTGCTGCAGGAGCCTGTGAGGAGGAGGGGGAGTAGGAGAAGGGGTGATCAGAGTGAGGCTTCACACCTGGAGCTCCCCGTGCCAGAGGAGAGGCTCCAGTCAGTCTAGCCAGCATCTGGAGGGGGAGACAAGGCCACGGAGGTGCAGTCTCCCCCCCTCCTCCTCCTCCTCCACCTTTTCACTCTGGCGCCGTTGCTCTCCTCCCCTGGATGAAATCACTGTGGCATGCAGGTTCGGGCCCGGGACTTCTCGAACGCTGATTGCTAGATATGAAACAATTTGCGCACGGATGCCCCTCCACTGAGCTAAGACCGAAAACCAATTGAACACTTCCTTTTGATTTCCATTTGACCTCCTCCCCCACCCCCTTCCTCAGAGGACAAAGGCCCTCTGCATTCCAATGACCCTGTTCTTGAGCTCGATCGGTGCGATCGCCTTACGCTTTTTTCCTCTTTTTTTTTGGTCAGAGGAGCCAAGCTAATTACATCTGCAGCAGAGATACTATTCACAGGGCCCTGCCTATTAACGCGTGGGATAATTAGAGGAGCGGCACCATAGCACCCAGTGACACAGCCTCGAGTTAGCAGCGAGAGGCACAGGCACACATGGGGCCTGGCCCGTCCTGATGCTGAGCCCGTGTTACCCATAGACATACAGGTTGTTGACATAGTCGCCGGCCAACCCACCGGCCGGAGACCGAGAAGGAAGGCGTCCCCCCCCATAACTCCCATCCTACACTGTGATGGATACAGGCTGTGTTGGAACAGCTGTAGTGTGTCGGTGTGTGGCTGCTGTGCTTCTCCTCAGCCATAATGGATCACCTCGCGTTCCTCGAAAAGTCGTCTTTGTTTCTCGCTGTATCATTAAGCGTGCCAGGGTATCCGTCTTAGCAAAGAAGTCGTTTAAAACACAAAAGGCGAGAGAGAGAGATTCGCTATTATGGCAGAGGACAAAGAACATGAGTATCACAACAGATGGGCTTTAATCGATATCCATATAAATCAAAAAACAATCAAGACAACCTTTCAGACCCTCAAAGTCGGAGTGTGTCATTGTGCCTTTCATCAATTCCCAATTATCTAGAATGGGGATATTAGAAGATTCTGATGTGCAAGGTGAACTGCGACTTCTGAGGAGCTGCGTTGTTGCGGCTAATGAGCGAACACGGAGTCACATTAACCTCTGGTGCCATTTTTGTTCTTAGTCACAGAAACGCTCGTTACCCCGGTGTCTTGCTACTGCAGACCTTACAACAGTGAACTTGGTGCCCAGATGAGCCAGCCTCCCTACCCAACCACCCACACACACATCCTCCCAGAGGCCCAGACTGTAGCATCACCTGTGCCCTAGTCTGGAACACTCTGGCACAGGTGTCCCTGCCCTCGCCACTCTAAGCAAAAGAAGGGTGACATTTACCTAGCCGCGCAGCTGCACCTGCACAACAATGGCCCCGCCGGGATCACCTCACTTCTCCACTTTGCATGCTATCCTGCTGGCGATCTGTTCCACCTAACCATGCCCCACAATGGGTGACCACTGCGCCCACCAATGCAAAGCGAAGCCTACGGCATCGACTTCGTACAGTAGATCCCCGTGGGTATTCTCATCCTGCTCGGACATATTCAAATACCGGTTGACGTGCAAGCACAATACGGTGGAGTGTTTTTTACAGTTGTGCCACACAATGGAATATTCTGGTTGTTTGTGTTGGCATAACAGTGCGGCCAATTCGACGGCCACCGCAACAGCTTGGTTGTTTATCTTGCAAATGTGGGATCCTCGAACCAAACACAAAAATAATAAGTCCATGTGACTGTAGCTGGCGTCAGGCGAGCTTGACAAGGTCCCGTGTGGCACAATGTACAAAGGTCTATGGCTAGTGGGGCAAAGTTCCAATGACGCCTGTAGACACAGTCAAACTCAGGAGATGCAGTCCCCGAAACTAACCCACTCATCCGCGCGCAAACACTCACTAATTTATAGTACACTTTGTTTGTCATGGATCATTGAGCTCATACCAGGGATAGTGTTGGAACGAGTCCCAAGAGCTGAATCACATGTTATCAGTGGAGCTTTCAGGCTTTGTTGAAACATGATCTCTTTATCAAAGCGAGCCTGACATCCATTGTAATCTCCATCTCCCTCTTTTTTCCCCCCATCGCTCTCTAACTCTCCAGTCCAATTATTTTTAAGAAAATCCGACATCTCCTCCACCCACTCGACACTTGTGGGTTTTTTTTTTTCCGTTGCAGGGAAATGTTCAGACACCCAATGGAGGGCCCACTTGTCATGTCACATTTCGAAGCTGATGGCAAGAAAAACTGGGATTCCTCTGGGCCTTGCAGCGGCCACGGCTCACCAGTATGACTGATGGCTCATTCCCTCGGGCACGCTAAGATTTTTCTCAGCCATTTCCCTGCTATGTATCAAGTTGTTGGGGTTCCAGAATATTTTTGTTTGTCTTTTGTGCTGTTAATTGTTTTGGCCATTCATTTGATTTTAGAGTGCATCTTTTCAAATGAAACTCAATTACCTAGTCAAACACAATACATTATCTATTGAAGTCAGGGGTTCGCACATGCCAAGCCAAGAGAAGATAAAAGCAACTTGTGTCATTGAGTGCTCCAAAACCATCCGTTACCATAATGACACTGTGCTCTGCTGCTCTGCTAGCGAGGCTTTTTACATGCAGAGCATGTTCCTCAACAGTGAGCAAATGGAATCCCTGCTACAACGCTCTCCATTAACGGGACTCCAGCATTAATTCAAACAGTCACTCTAAAAACACCATTCCAGTGTCAAGTAATGCAATTAACAATGTCAGTCTTGAATAATAATGACAAAATAATCTTTGTGTCTAATGTTTTTTTTTTTTAAATGACAGCATCTGAGCTAGAACTACGTGTAGATAAACATTCATATTTACATGCATGTTAGTTGCATGGAAACGGTTTGCCTAAAACAAGAATGGGATGATACCACTCTGAATAAAAAATAAAATAAAAAATAGGCGTAAATTGTCTTTGAAATGGTGCTTCAGTCTTTAGCTTTGATTTTGAAATCCCGGTCTGAACATTCCCATTCCTATTTAGCTATAGTGAGTGGATCAATGCAACAGGGTAAACTTGGTCAGGTACAAGACCACTAATTGACCTCATTCAGCATTTGGGATATCTCAGTAATTGCGTCCCTGAAATGGGGTTTGAGTGAAATTGAATTTGTCCTTATTCATTATTCATTTGTCCTTCACTTACCTGAGGCAATTGGAGCTTTTTCCCTCGGCTTCTTTTAATTGATGTCAATTATGTGCTCTTCTGAATGCCTGTCCCTGACGAAAACCACCGTTACCGAAATATCCATTCAATTAATGGTTGGATAGGGAAGGATATATTAAATTAGAACGCTCAACCTTTTAGCCTTGGATTGCTGTTGCTATGTGACCACCAATACAAAGCCCAAGTGCCACGGTTTGTTCGAGGGAACTTAGTGAATACTCCCATATTCTGCTGTGGTAGTAGAAAGCGCTGTTCCTCTACTAATAGTAAACGCAGATTAGGGCTAACATTAGCAATGAGTGCTGCATATGTCCAAGGCTCCACACCCCAGGCTTGAAATATTGCCCCTGCAGAAGCCAGTGAACGGCCCATTCTCACACACCGGCCTGACTCATCGCATTTTAAACACGATCTTACCGCTGACATATTTCAACGTGTCCGCGGGCCTGCCTGTCACGGCTATGGCCCTGCTGGGACCCGGAGTAAGTGCTCTGGCTACCTCACTGGAAAAGCTATCCTCATGCACAGGTCAACAATCAAACAGAGAATGACTCAACATATTGCATATTGCAGTGTTGTAAACAACCCACGTGGGAGTGTACAGTATTTCATGACCCGCACGTGTTTTATCTCATATTTTGGAGTAAAAAATGACGGCACTCGCGTTGCCTGCTCATTTATCCAGTCGTGGCAGGCCTATATTTCATCTTCATGTCAGGAGGCGGTCCTGTCTACCTGAAGGGGCTGAGTCAGAGAGATCCGTGCTGCTGCTTCGAGTCAATATGGTGAAGGCCACTGTGGCACGAGGCCATTTGTCAAAGTGTCGAGTCGTTCGATAATTAATGGACCTCAGAAACCAATGTACTCTGCGCTGCCTTCGCTTTGAGGGAAAACATCAAAGCCACTATGGTGTCAAATCATACCTCCCTTGTATTTGTCAGCTAATATTGTATTTGTTAAAAAAAAATGCTTTCTACGGCATTAAACAGCATATATATATATATATATATATACAGCTTTCCTACACATAGTTTCTCACCAGTTTTATATACAGTTCCTTGTTCCGACCAGGGATTTGTACAGAGTACTCTCAATTCAATTACTAAGAATTCCTTCTCTGTATATTTCCCTGGGGACTGAATGACCCATACACCCAGAGACTACCCCATTTCACCTAATCACATCCCCGCACCAGAGCTCTCCATCTCAGCCACATCCCCATCCCCACCCCCCTCCGCTATCAACCGCTGCACCCATCTGTCCGCTCCGCCCCTCATCCATAGGAGCCAGAGCCAGTGTCATCGCGAGGTGGGATGTTTTATAATGGAGGTGGCTTCTCTCCCTGCAGGCACTGAGGCACCTTATAGATCTAAATTGCACACCGAAATTGCACTGTCTGCAAATGTTCACCTATTCCGTCCCGCTGTAATGGAAGGGCCCGACATGACTGGCAGTGGAAAGTGGTGGACCATTACTCAGGGGGACGCGGGTGGCAGCTCTTGAACGCCTCTCGTTCCCCTGCCGGAGGATATTCAAGTCAGCTCAGCACAGGCCAGGCTTGGGCAGTGGAAATTGTTTCCTGTCTGTCAGAATCAAAAAGTCAAAGCAGCAAAACAGCCTCTAGCTAGTCAATGCATGCATTAAATTCTCCCTTTCTGCTTAAATAGTGACCTTGTGTTCCATGTCCCTATGCTCGGGTTCTCTCACTCACTCTCTCTCTAAGTTAGTCAGTGATATGCACCGCACTATATTCGTCACTGCAAAATTGCAAAATCTAAGATTGTGTCTAAAGAGAATGTACACAGACTTTTGTAAACAGTCAAAGGGTCAACTCATGAGAGCGGACGCAAGGTCCCCTGACAGTGCACTGACTGTTTCCCCCTTGCAGGAGCACTGCAGGAGTCTAATGACGGGCCATTTTAGATCCATCCTCAATTAAACTGTCTAGACACCATTCAGTGAGTTAATGTAGGTGGCTATTACAGGCAGTGGTGTTCCTGGGGATCATTATGCACAAGATATGCCCACTGTCCCCGGGCCATCCCAATGGAGAGAGAGAAGAGACGGGGGATGACTGTTAAAGGGACGGGCAGCTGGAGGGTAACACAGGAAGTGGCCTCACCCTATCCACTTCCTAGCTTTGGAACGCCCAGGAGAAGCACTGCCTAGAAGATGCCAGACACACGGATGGACAAAGTGTTGAGATACTGCAGCACAATGCCGACTGTAAACAAAGGCATTCTCTCGGTTTGATAAAGAGCACAGGAGCGTGCGAGGAGCTATCTGTGGGAGATACAGTGGACTAACACGGGGTTGGCCGTGATAAGCTTTTGGCAGCGGAAGGGGAATCGTCTGAACAGTGTCATGAGTGGCTCTAAAAGCCTGTGAGAAGTGAGTGGAGGGTGCCTCTTTCCTTGTTTGGAATCACGGCCTCAAAGGATCCAATGTGTTCAGAAAGAGAGAGGACGAAACTAGCAGTGCTACGAGATGGAAGGCTAAACCTTTTCCAGTATGGCCAGAAACAGTGAGAGACTAGGACCAAGATTAAGCGAGGTGTCACAGTCGCGGATATCCTCGTTCCTGTGAATGGATAAGCACAGGCCAGGGTGGAGACCATTTTGTCTTGGAAATAAAAACAGAGGAGAACACCCCCACCCCCCAGTTTACTAAGCCACAGCAGCCACACAAAGGAACTTCGATGACAAAACGCTTCTCTCTCCGTCTCATTCTCTCTCTCTCACTCTCTCTCTCCCCACACCTAGCATTTGTTCAAAACCTCAAATACATCTATAAATTAATCAGGGAGCTGAAGCCGGACCATGAGATCTGTAAATGTCAAAGCTGCCCCCCTTTGACTACTAATGAAAGATTGTGAGAGGCTTTCATCAGGGCTGGAGAGCCCTTCAGAGGGGCGGTAGCCTCTGCTGCACACCCAGGGCCAGGGCGCCCATTGTAATCACCAAGCACTCGGCATTGTCCAACCAAGGCCTGGGTGAAAGGAAAGTGTTTGTCCTCCCACTATTTTCTGTGACATGTTTTCTCCTCCACGCTAGAGGGTCACATCGGCCCACTTATCAAACTAAATAGACCATTATTTTGATTTTCCGCACATTCATATGAAAATTACAAGACGGACAGGGAGCAAAGCAGACAGCGGGATGGTGCACGCATGCTTCTGCTGCGCCAGCCTCGCGTTATGTTTGCTACCTCGGTTCAACATCCTCCGCCGACTCTTCGGGCCGAGAGAGGAATTACTGCAGTGAACCCCTTGTCTGAACTCTACAATACCAGAGATAAGGAGGCACTTTATCAAGCCATGTCCGGATAGTCCACAGCGCTAGCCTTCATCCTGTACTGCAGCCTGACATCCCAGTGCCAGACCTTTCTAGAAACAAAAAACAGTGTTGATGAATAGCAGCATGACTAGGTCATGAATCCTACTCCAACCTCGCCTGGGTCTCTCCCAGCGTAGCTATACCACCAGCTCAGTTGGTGGGTTTGATGTAAGGAATTGTATCCTATATTGTAACCAGGGGGAAGATTTTACGACATAAATTGTCCGTCCATCCATCCATTGTCAGAACCGCTTATCCTGTGTAGGGTCGCGGGGGGGCTGGAGCCTATCCCAGCTAACTTAGGGCGAGAGGCGGGGTACACCCTGGACAGATCGCCAATCCATC
>JAVQJS010088843.1:0-10013 GCA_036024795.1 Galaxias rostratus | reverse complement strand
ACATATACACGTAATATTGTGTGGCCTAAAAAAAAGAACGAGAGAGTACTTCGCTACAGACGATGAGCTCATCTTGGCTTCAACACATGAGCATTTAAGCAAGAAAATGCTCTTGGATGTACGATACGGTCATGGCTTTTTCAGCAAATTACAGTTCAGATATAATAACATTGAACTGCCAATAAAAAACTGCATTACATATGTCCAATCATGACATTTTCAGTGTTCTGTCAACAGCTAATGTCTGCTGCTATCAGCTGCAACCACAATTATCTAAATGATTAGCAAGCTTTAGTTGTTACTCAGGCCAAATGTTATACTAATAAAATTTACGGTGTATTTTCATAGTCATGGCTATCCGGTATCCTATGGCCGTTGGCCTAAACAAGGGCCACCCGGTAACAAAGAACGTCTCTGCACCCAAGCATGGCCGTAGGCGAGGGGTAAGTAACTCACTGTGAATCCAACTCTACTGCTAACTAGTCAGCAGGTTGCAACTAGTTATAACTTACACCAGAAGTATGCAGTAATGTATCATGACCACATTGTTGTTAATAACACAAAGACAGTGTTTGGACAAAGTAGATGTGATAATGTTGCTCAATCATGTTCGTATGTAGTTTCTAGCTCTAAAACGCCTCTATTCATCCATCCTCAGCGTCTGACCAAGCACAGCAAGTTTGTGCGTGACATGATCCGCGAGGTGTGTGGCTTTGCCCCGTATGAGAGGCGTGCCATGGAGTTGCTCAAGGTGTCCAAGGATAAGAGAGCCCTGAAGTTCATCAAGAAGAGGGTAAGTGTCAACAGACCCAACGTAGAGTAACGCCTGGTTTATACATCAGCGAATACTACTAAACATCTCTGCGTAGTTGCAGAGAAGGAGTTTCTGGGAAAGCATAGTTGACAAAGACCTCACAGATCCTGACAGTGCGTTGTTCTGTGTTTTCCTGTGTCAAGCAGGCATTTATTGTATGAGCAGGAAGGAGGTGGGTATTATTTTTGTAAAAAAAAAATAAACAAACAAAAAACAACAACTCTGATTGCAAATAAAACATTGGAGCAGTTTGGAGAGCGACTCATGAATGAGGTTGGCAAATACAAACATTTGTGCGGCCCGTCCAATAACAAAGGAAGGGGTGACTCTCTTACTACTTATCCGTGGTTCTTCAGTTTTTTTGTACATCCTGGATGATTAAATACGACACCACCTCTCATTGAACCTGTGAAAGCATGCAGGCGAGCTGCTGTCATTTCAGCACATGACTGATGTTAACGCGTATTGCTGGGTTCACACTGGTTATGAAGCACAGCCCATTCCCATTCAGCGCCCATGTAAACGACTGGACCGTCCACACCGCCCGCTATGGGCTGAAAAGCTTTGTGTGTAGCCCGCACTCTGCAGCCATTAGTTTTGTTTGTCAGTTGTGTGAACCGCGAGTGAATTGATGGAAGAGAGACTATTTAGATGAACAAAACACGTCAAGATTTGAATTAGTCAATTGTACTATGGCATTGGTGCTACCAATCTAACTACACAACGTTCGTGACAAACACCCATTCAGCGTTTCCCCAGTAAAAACAAATTACTATATCCGTCCAAGAAGTGGGCATGGGGTCCACAGTTGTCCGGAACACGCGTTCTGAATCAATTAGATAACTTAGTTACCCATGATTAGGTCTACATGTTAGAACAAGTGCTGAGGAGCGGACAGGCTTGTTGACTGGCGCTGATACGTTTGGTTCTGCTGTAAACAGCCTTGTGCCGGCGCCGTGGCTTTTTGCCATTCGTGGCACATCTATTGTGAACCCAACGTACCAGTTTTTGATGCAGCGTTAACAGGTTCATGTGTGACAGTGTAAAATACCTAAAAGATCTCTAGTGTCTGTCAAAATGTTAAACATTTTCAATTTACCTGGATGGAGCTGGCACAGTTTGTTTATAATCCTTCTGTTTGTCTTGTCCTCTACCTGCCCTTCGTTCCCCCTACCTTCGTCTTCCTCCCGTCAGATCGGGACTCACATCCGCGCCAAGAGGAAGAGGGAGGAGCTGAGCAACGTGTTAGCAGCCATGAGGAAGGCTGCTGCCAAGAAGG
Organism: Galaxias rostratus; assembly: GCA_036024795.1. Taxonomy (NCBI): domain Eukaryota; kingdom Metazoa; phylum Chordata; class Actinopteri; order Galaxiiformes; family Galaxiidae; genus Galaxias; species Galaxias rostratus. The sequence goes on along the minus strand of JAVQJS010088843.1, from coordinate 7,920 downwards.
AGTAAAACAAATAAAAACCTCCAATAAATATTTGTATTGTACAAAGAAATATGTTTATCACGTCTGTTTTGTTGGTATGGAGAGGTTGGATTTTGTTAGTGTAGTTGAAGTAGTGTGACCAACATGAATAGCCACTTCATTTACCAGTTAGTACCATCTTTGATTGCACTGAGTTTTTTTTTTATTGCGTGTTGTGCGTCCAGCAAAAGGCTTTAGTGTTGCCTCAGTTTAGGTTAGCTTGAACATAATTTGACAAGTTAAAAGGCCTGTTATGTAGACTATCAGAAAATGTGATTCCTTAGTGTCAACGTACCACATTTAAGTATTTGAAGAAAACTTTTTTTATTTGAAGATGCGCCTTCTAATTCTTATGTCTTTCAGTGGTGAACTAGAATTTACAGCCATTTCTCATTAACATTCATTTGCAGAGTTGTTATTGGCTAGGGATGGTAATATTCCAGTATCATTGCTGCTGACCTGGTCTTTGACACATTTTCATGGTCACAAACCGCTTCAAATCAGGACAGCTTGTCAAACAAGGTAAACGTATTGTCAGAGGTGAACTAGAGAAAATGCTTAAGGTAGAGATTTCACTCATGTTTGCACAATCACAGATGAAATATAAAAAAATGACATTATTGTTCCTTTGATGATGAGTAGAGAAACTAAGAAAGGGTCGGACTGTATTCAGTTGTAGACTTTAAAATACATACATTATTATAATCGTCATCACATCTGTAGAAGGTAAATAATATAAAATAACATCAATTAGTCTGGCTGCCTAGCAGCAAGGTCTCAATCCCAAATGCCCGGTGGTCGTCATGGGGATCCTCTTTATTGTCGGGTGGAGGGAAGTGCGTGTTCTCTGACCAGCTCCGTCACATACAGTCTGGTAATATCAAATTCCAGTCGGATACGGGTGGGGGGGTTGAGGGGGGAGTTGGAGGTCAGGGTTCAGGGTAAGGCGATGGGGTAGATCTGGCTGTAATGGTCGACAAAGTGGACCTCCAGTCCCTCGGTGATGTATTCTGCCAGGTCGGAGAAGTCCTTTCTGTTTTCCGCGGGCAGCAGGATGCACGTCACACCGGCGCGCTTTGCCTGGGACACAGGAACACACAGGGTTAATATGCCTGACTGATTGCGACAGTGGCAGAGGGGAGGAGGGGGGGAGAGAGACTCACAGCGATGGTTTTCTCCTTGATACCCCCCACTGGGAGAATCTTTCCGGTCAGCGACACCTCTCCGGTCATCGCTAGGTTCTGGCGTACCGGACGCCCCGTTGCCAGGGACAGCAGCGCTGTGACAATGGTGCAGCCGGCGCTGGGTCCGTCTTTGGGAGTTGCCCCCTGGGAAACAAAGAACAGATTAAGAAATGTCAACAGTGCCCAATCCTAGTCCCTAAAATGACCTGACCTGTAGAGATTACGGTCAAATTTCTCTATCCATCTCCCTCTAGTAGTCACTCAGTCTACCTTAATCCATTCTGACCAGGCTTTATTTAATACCCCTTATCCATCCCTTAGACCATAAATAATAAAATGTAACCAAAAAGAATCACTACAAGGACACAATTAATTTAATTTCATTCCACTTTTGCATGATCATAAGGACTTTCAACCGATTAGATTCTTTTACAATTTTGTTTTGAGAAACAACATCTGTATAACACTCCAGCTCGTGTTTACCTCCGGAACGTGCAGGTGCAGGTGACCGTTGATCAGGAAGTTGTTTTTGGGCTCCTTCGACATCAGGAAGGCTTTGGCGAAGGTTAAGGCTATCTTGGCACTTTCTTTCATGACGTCACCGAGTTGACCTGTGACCTCCAGAGAGCCCTCCCCGTCCTTTCCTCCCACCTCGCCCTGCGGTCGGCGTAGCGAGGTCTCAATGAACAGAGTACTGCCACCTGGGGACCCACGGTGATGTCATCGTTATGACGTCATCAACGTGACGGTTTATTTGTGAATGTAATGAGTTTTGTTTGTAGTTGAATGCAATGTAACTGATGGTATTACAATGGCACCACTACTAATGAAGATGTTTAATAAGGTGGCCGGCTGGCACATGAGGTAATAGTGGCACATTTTAAATAGAAACTGTCCATAGGTCAGTGTCATGAAGTGGTTACACGTTATGGGTGTGACGGGGTTTAGAGTCTCAGTGTGTAAAGGGAGGGAGGTGTCTTACCCATGGCGGTCCAGGCCAACCCCATGACGACGCCGGGCGGCGTGATGTCATACATGCGGTCGACTGTGAACAGGGGCTTGCCCACGTAGTCCTGCAGGTTGTCGGGGGTTACGGCCACCGACGTCTCGTCGCCGCTCACGATGCGGAAGGCCACCTTACGGAACACCTGTGGCCCAAAAAATCAATACAATGAATGTATGTATGTATAATAAATATGGCACTGAGCCAAATTCAAACAACCCTTAACACGTCGGTTTCAAAACAGGGTTTTTTGGGGAAACATTTTGGAGAGTCTAGAACTGACGTCGATGCCTTTTCCCACATTTCCCCTTTCTCTAGGCAAGGCGACTAGTTTGAAACTGTTCCGGACCTTCTCCACTTGCTTCTGCAGGTTCCGGACGCCTGACTCGCGGCAGTACTGTTTGATGAGCAGGCTGAGAGCCTCAGGGGAGATGGACGTCTTGTCCTCGGTCAGACCACACAGAACCCGTAGCTGGGGTACCAGGTAGCGCTGGAGAGGGAACGACAGACATTTACAGAACGCATACGATCCTATGCTGCCAGTTTAACCTAACGTTATTCATAACAATGTTTATAAAATATTTGACTGTGCTACCAAGGTGACAGACTGTTACTGTTATTAGAATGGAGGTGGACACAATTACAAAATCTCACAATCTTAGTCAAATTTATAATCTGAATGAAAGCTTGACCAGCGGTTGTCTGGTGGGTCATGTGTCTCTGTTACCAAGATAACAAGGCTGGTTGTGTGTTCGTTACCTCGGCGATAGCTAGCTTCTCTTGAGCGACATATCCCGACACGTTGATCATCTCCATCCTGTCTCTGAGTGGCTCTGGGATGGTGTCAATCACGTTGGCCGTGCAGATGAAAAGAACCTGATTGGACAGGACATGAACAGGGGGAGGAGTTTATATATGTATAGAAACAGTAGAGCAGAGCTTTTTAGTTGGAAGTACCATTGAGAATGTTTTCGTAGAGAAAAAAGCAGCGTGTATCAAATCAAGGTCCCCTTACATTTTCCAGTCACGCCCCTCTTACCTTGGAAAGGTCGACGGGCACGTCCAAATAATGATCCAGGAAGTTGGCGTTCTGCTCCGGATCCAACAGCTCCAGCAGAGCCGACGACGGATCGCCTTGGTAACCACGACCCATCTTATCCACCTGGCAAACACACAGGGGATAACATACACCTTCCTCATCATCATCATCATCATCATTTATTAACAGACACGATGTGTGGTCCCTGAGTGAGTATAAGTTAGGTAGTGCTGACAACCCTACCGTTTCTGTGACCTTGGGTTTAGAGCAGTGTCTGTATTATATAAATATATAAATTATAATAATAATAATAAAATGTTACAGTGGGGCTACTGGGTGTCGTTTCAGGGTGAGCAGTTCAACAGTGGATAGATATGAAAACTTATATTTCAACAATAAGAACATAAACCGGAGTAGCACAGTAAAAAACAAACAAACAAAAAACTCTAATTGCATTGAAAACATGACGGCAGACATTAAAATGTATTCATGAAGATATTGATTCGTTTATGAAAAACAGATACATGATTAACTTATCAGTGTTGAATGGAGTCGTAATATTGTTCAGCACCTCGTCAATAAGCACTAGAGGGTTTTCCGTCTTGGTTTTTTTCAGACACTGAATGATCTTTCCAGGCATAGCTCCAACATAGGTCCTCCTGCACACACAGCCATTTTGTTAAGGTGGCCCGACTGAACAAAGAACCTGCACATGATCATGTTAAGTTACCAAAACATACCCCCCCAAAAATGTACAGCCCACATAATCAACTAATCAGATCAGTCTTGATAGGGCAATGGCTGTTGGCCGTATGGGTTTTTGGTGGTGATATTACGTTTTCGAGCCATGGAAAGTAGTCATGATGAATCAGAAGACCAAAGTGATGAAAGCACCAGTGGGTCAAATCGATGGTTGATGTTACTACAGAACCACTGTGTTGATCCGTATGGATCAATGTCTAACAGTATAGCGGGGGGTCTGATACACCACCAAGCATTGAATAACAGCTCTACCGTATTGATCAGTATGGATAAATGTCTAACAGTATAGCAGGGGGTCTGATACACCATCGAGCATTGAATAACAGCTCTACTGTAACGATCAGTGACCAATAAGATAAAACGTAGTTCTCCTCATACAGCATGGAGGCGTCTGTAATAATGCCACAGTCATAATACTAACAGTAACGATCATGGGTTTTCCCATCTCACGAGGGAACATAGGGAGCACCTGTGTCCCTTGATCTCAGCCACGTCGGTCATCCCCCCCACGCTGAAGCGGAAGTACTGCCGGTTCAGAGCGCGGGCTATGGAGCGGGCTATGGAGGTCTTTCCCACGCCGGGAGGCCCGTAGAAGCACAGGATCTTGCCCTGCGTCGAGCCTTTCAGCTGGCTCACGGCGATGAACTCCTACAGAGGGTGGGCGCGATAGGAACAGAGGCGTGGTCAGTGCGGCCTGAATGGATCTGTCAATATCAGTTATTTTGAACACGAAACCACGGCAACAGGCCGTAAAGCTTAAAGAACTTAATAATAATAATACATTATATTTATAAACCGCTTTTCAAAACACTCAAAGACGCTGTACAAAGTAAGAGTAAACAAAAATGAAGCAAAACGAGTCGCCGGTCCATCACAGGGCCAACACAAAGGGACAAACAGCAACTCGCACATTCACACCTACGGACAATGTAGAGTCACAAATCAGCCTGCATATTTTTCGACAGTGGGAGGAAACCGGAGAACCCAGAGGAAACCAACGCAACACGGGGAGAACATGCAAACTCCAAACAGAAAGGCCCTTGGGTCAGGTAGGGAATCGACCCAGGACCTTCTTGCTGCGAGACTGCAGTGCTAACCACTGAGCCACCGTGCTGTAGCCAATTGTCGTCGGCTTTTTTGAGTGTCTGAAGCCGTTGAAATTTTTTTCATCCTAATAATAGTGTGATATATTATGTATAGTATGTAATAATATATTATGATAGCTTTGGTTTGTTTCACTGTTCCTTTTTCCTTTTTTAATATCATGGCTCAGACTCCTATCCTCTACAGTCAGTGTGTGAACGTGGAATGTGTGACAGGAACGTGAAATAGCAGTGGCTATGGCAACGGCTGCAGTTCCCTCACCAGGATGCGTTTCTTGACGTCGTCCATCCCATAATGATCCTCGTCCAGGACCCCGCGGGCATTGCTTAGCGCCAGCTCTTCCTTGCTGTAGGTGCCCCACGGCATGCTGGTCAGCCAGTCCAGGTAGTTACGGGTGACACTGAGGCAGGAAGGAGGAGAGCAGAGGAGAGGAGAGGGGGATGAAGTCAGAGAGAGGGGAGGAAGAAGATGAGGAGAGAGAAACGTGTAGAAGGAGGGAGAGAGGGAAGACGAATGAGGATGGAGAAAGAGTAGAGGAGAAAAGAGCATTGTTTAAATGTCCCTGTTTTCCTCCCACCATGTAACAATAAAAGAGAATAGAAAGCGGAGTTGAATAGAGCAGAATTAAAAGTAAATATTAGCATTAAAACACTAGTATAAACCAGTAGTTCCCAATCCAGTCTTCAAGTACCTCCAGTCATGCCAGGAATTGGATCTTCCCCACTGCCGGCACACCTGGTGCAATTAGTCCTTGCTGTATGTATGTGACTAATTATATCAGGTGTGCTAGCATTCAGAAATATTAAATCAGCGTCTTTGAGTGTTTTGAAAAGCGCTTTATAAATATAATGTATTATTATTATTATTATTGATTGGGAACCAGTGGTGAAGACTAACTCGGTTTTTTATTACTGTAGTGTTCTAATTAATTACTTTGGGGAAAAAAGTTGTGTATGTTAAATTGAACTGTAAGATCTAGCTTTGTATAACATTTACGTTGAACACACTCTAACAGATCCGAGTTGATTGGACATGAATTTGAATTTAAAAGCAAGGTAGAACTATTCAAAAAGATGATTAGATAAGACTAGTTTAGAGACTAACTTGAACTCGGAGGAGTGGTTGTCCAGCAAACCGAGTTTGTTGAGTTCTTCGTTTATGACCTCCATGATGTGCGGAGGAACCACCCGCTCCTTGAGACGCTCCCTGAACTTCTCCTCGATAGCGTCCTTGTCCTCCTTCTCCAAGCCCAGCTCCTTCTTTATGATCTTCAGCTGCTCCTGAAGGAGGTACTTCCTGTGGGTCTGTTTTATCTTCTCCTCCACCTGGAGAGAAAGGTAGAGAGGAAAGAAGGGAGTTCTAATTGAAACCTTTCAAGGCTGTAAGAGTTTAAGACAGAGTTGTATTGTGGTCTACTTTTGTGTGGATCTTTGTTTGTTTCATTTCCTTCTTTATGGTCTAATGTGCTACCTTCTAATGTTCCCTCTCCAGCCATGCCAGTTGATGCAACTGAAGCTGCAATAATGTTACACAGTTCCACTCTAGTTGTTATGATTACTATGACATACTATTACTGTAGTTCTGATGAGTTACTATTGTAAATGTATATTTTTAGAAGGTTTCTACTACGATCAAAGCAATTTTTTATGAAGTTGACCTGTAGTAGTTGTGCAGTGTTTTATACATCAATTATAAATGGTTTCTGACCTCTCTTCCTAGATTTAAGGTTGTTATTATAAATGATTTCTGACCTCTCTTCCTAGGGCTAAGGTTGTTATTGTGAATGGTTTCTTACCTCTCTTCCCAGTCTTTGTTGCAATTTGCTGAGTTCATACTCTTTCTTCAGCAGAGACAGAGCTTTGTAAAGACGCTTGGGGATCTGAAAAAGAGACACCCACAGTCTGTTACTATATGTATTGGTTGTGGAGATTTTATGGGATCTAGGTATGGACATTTTAGACCATGTCACTATTAGAATAGTCAATCAAATATATTTCAGTTAATGAATTAACTGAATAAAAATATTACAGAATGATAGTATGTTTGTAGCTATAGAACACCTGTAATGTGGACTGAAGGGCCTCCTTTATTTGGCCTTTGATAAAACATTTCCTTTACAACTTTTTACATACTTCAATGATACCGGTGTACACGTTAAAAACAGTATATTAAAAAAAATCGCTAATGAAAAATAACTTTAAATAAAGTGCATTAACTCAAGTCAAAAAACATCAATAACAAACTGCAGCTACATTCGAATACCCACATCATTTCAAATGATCAAATGTTCGATTGATCCGGCCCTCCCCTAACGGGAGCATACACCACTGTTTCCACTCGGTGGCTAAGGCAGCCCACTCACGTTGGTCTCTTCCAGGACGTCCTGAAGTTCGTGTGACTCCGCCCCCGTGAGGGCGGCGCCCATGTCGCTGAGGTAGATGGGGTTGTCGACCACGCGCTGACCGGCCTGCATCATCTGCAGCACTGACTCCCTGACGGACACAGAGAGAGGTCATTTGTTGAACTGAAACACTTCTTAGGCCAACAGAGATGTACTTAATGGCGGGGTTGACGGTTTCTGACCTACCTATAGAGGGGGTTAAGAGCGATGATGTCACGGATGGTCTTGACAATCTCTGCAGTCAATGCCTGCGGAGTGGAAGAGGGGTAAATTTAAATCGCAGTGGACCCTCTGTGTGTGTGTGTGTGTTTGTGCCGGCGCATGTATGTGTGTGTGTGTTTGTGTGTGTGTGTGTGTGTGTGTGTGTTTGTGTGTGTGTGTGTATATGTGTGTGTATGTGTGTGTGTGT
>JAVQJS010088837.1:0-7500 GCA_036024795.1 Galaxias rostratus | reverse complement strand
GAATCCTTCCGTTTAGTGAGAGTTCATTTGTAGTTGTAGTCGGCGTTGTTTTTATTTTTTATTTTGTTGCCCCACCTGTTTTTCTTCCCTCACCTTCTGAGCACGCGTTAGTTTGGCCCGCCACCTCACGGGAGTCCTACCCCTTCATTAAGGCCAATGGAAAAAGACAAGGTGGGGCCCCAGGAAAGGGCCAGTCCGTCGGCCGTGGTGCGGGTCAACGGAGTGGCGCTCGTCAGGCCTTCTCACGCAAATGGGTTTGGCCAGCGGCGGGATTACGCTGAGAGTAGGGAGGAATTAGCGCAAGACGCCGCCGCCGCCGCGCTCATTTGCATGCTCCGATTCTACTCCGCCGATAACCGCTCGAGTGTTGTAAAGCTGGCGCAGCATATTAATTCCCAGCCAGTTTATTTCATTTTCCCTACATTATCCGTCTCGAAACAATCAATTGTGTTTTTTACCCTTGGGCTGCAGTTTTCTATCCCCCCCTTCTCAGCGATTGACCTTGTTTAGCATTCAACGCATGTCGCTTGTGATTTAGCCCAACAGTTACTTGAATGGATAAGACTGCCTCCTTAGTCTGACTGGCTGGCTCCACGTGCCTGACTTTGCTTGTCTGTGTTGCCATTGCCTGTATGCGTGTTAGCCTAGCTAACATTGCTCTCACTGTCATCCTCTTAGCGGACCTTGTAGGCTGAGCTAAACCAAGGCAAGACTCATTCTTCAAGAGATTCAGACGACAGAACAGAATGTTAACTGAGCAGAGTGCACTCAAGCCTTCACAGTGTAATCAATCAACGATTTTTTTTTGTTTTTTGTTTAAAAACTACTTTATTTTTAAAAAAAATCTTTGCTCTGTTGATCTCCTACCCCCTGTTCATGTGTTTTGGGGCTTCTCCATTTGTTCATATGTTGCCGTTTTCATGATTTTCTTGTTTCGACACGGTGTTGATTAGTGGTGCTAACGAAGTCGACGCTGTTTTGTGTAACCACCGTGTGTCCCAGAGGCAGGATGTTGGGGGACCTGGAGAGAGGGAGAAGGTTCTTTGGTGCTCAAGCAGGAACACACACACACACAGAGATACAAACACACACACACACACACACACACACGACCAGATGCCCTTCAAAGCCAGATGACTCAAGGCCTACTCACTGTACATTACACTGGGGTTATCCGCTTACGATAGCAGCGATGGGAGTGGGATTGCATTCTCTGCTTTTTCCGACCGGATCACCAGGCAGCTCTCCCGGCCCGTGTCATTCACCGGTCGACTCCACTCCCACTCTCCTGGTAGTATTTAAAACCGAGCAGAAGCAAGCTTCTCTTCTTCTCCCCTGTCCTGCCTTCTTCTCCTTCTTCTTCTGTGGAAAGTGTTGTGTACTCATTTTATATACTGTACAGTTATTTCTGAGAACTTGAGAATAAGTCGTGATTTGATGCCCAAAGTGAACGTGTGTATTTCTGGAGGGAATAAAGTGAATGAGCGAACAAATAAAAAAAGAAAAAAACTGAAACAAGAGGAATCAAGACCGTGTGTGTGAGCCCAGTGTTTCCATGACTGCATGGTACGGTCCTCCGTCAGTGAACACGGGCCCGTTGGTAACATCCTCTCAGGGAGTAATAGCCAAAGAAGCCTCTTCATTACAGCCAGTACCGCAACACTCAGTCAATGAGACCGCAATCAACACGCCCCCACCCCCTCTCCCCCACACACATTCACACACACACACACACACACACGCACACACACACACACACGCAACAGATGTGATCAACTCTGATTCGATCCCCAGTTCATTTATTTCAATTAGCTACTGTTTCATTTCTCGAGAGGGAAGCGGGGAGGAGACGGGCGGCGCGGGAGAGGTGGAGGGAAGAAGAAAGGAGGGAGGGTGGAGGGGGGATTAATGAAATGGCTGAGGATGTGGAAGGCGGCCACAGAGATTTGATCTAGTCTCTCTAGAGATCGGCTGAGTTGTGTGTGCATGCTCGTGCGTGTGTGTATGTGTGTGTGTGTTTGTATAAATATATATGTACAAGAAAGAAAGACATTGGCTTGACGTGCGTGTGCACACACAAATACACACAGCACACGTGCACTCCAGTGTGTTGACGATCACTCTGTGGTAATGCGCCTGGAACACACAGCCACATCCGCCTTTTTCTTCCCCCCTCTTTATGTCTTCTCGTCTCTCTCTTCCCCTCCTTCTCCAGCTCAGCACCTCTCTTCCCCCCCTTCTCCAGCTCAGCATCCCTCTTCCCTCATCCTGTTTGTACTCCATCCTGCCTTTTTACACTCGTACACTTCCTTTCATTCAATCCCCTTTGCCTTTTTGGTTCACTCAACACAGACCGCATGCACGCACACGCACACGCACACACACACACGCACACACACACACACACACACACACACACACACACACACACACACGCGCGCGCACACACACACACACACACACACACACACACACACACCCCACACGCACGCACACCTATTCTCTCTCACGTCGTGGAACAAGGCCACCGGTCCCCTCTGGGGACCATTCCTCAAGGTTAGCGTCGATGGCAGTATAAAGGTTACCGCGTATTTTTCTCCTTTCTGCACTCTTCAGCTCAATTGAATTTTAACCACAGTGTTAGCTCTGGACCAGGAAAGGTCATCCTTTGCTTGCCGCCGCGGAATAATGATCAAGTACCTGAGCGCCATGACCGGCCGAGCCCGGCTCCCCGTCGCATGCCCTTTGCCGTCCTCGCCGCGCGCTAAACCCTCTTTGGTGGCTGCCACCGTGCCTCACGTTGCCTGGCGTCCCCCCCCCCCCCCCCAACCACCGCCGTCACGTTCCGCGTCTGCTGGGAAGGCCCCCCCACCAAGCACGACCCCCCCCCCCCCCGGCTTCTCTGCTGCTGTACTTAATGGGCCGCTGTCCGATGGCCTCCGGTCGGGACAATCCATCTCCATCCGTCCCACTGCCGCTCGCCCTACCAAGGCCGTCGGCAGAGATCTCCGAAGGCGCCGTGATCAATCGTCGGGCTTATCCGTTTTTGTTCCCTTTCGGAGGACGGGGGGGGGGGTCCTTTTGCTGCTGCTCTGTGTTGCGTGTCGGGGGTCGGCGATGCCGCCGTTGGGGCCTGGCGGTCGACTTGGAGAGCCCTGCTCTGCACCCCCCCTCCCCCCACCCCACATTCCAGTAGACCGGCCCCTCAGAGCAGAGGCTCACTGCACACAGAGCCTCTTCATCTCTCTCGCTCTCTCCTCCCTACATCTGGCTCTCATTACTCCCTCGCTGGAGAGTTCTATCTCGTGCCCTGTTTGTCACTCCCTCACCCACTTCTCTTTTTGCTCTGCCCCCCCTCTCCCTCTTCTCTCTCGCCTCATCTCACTGTGCTCCCTCCCCAGCCCCAGCTTTTCCCTCTCGGAGGTGACATTGATTTTAAGCAGGCTGCACATATGACTCGCCGCGCGCCGGGAGAAATGAGCGAGTCGAAGCGACATTTAGATTAATGAGAGTGATATTTACATTTCTGGGAATGAACTCCGGCGCTCCCCGATTTTGGTCGGGATAAAACGCCATTCCCGGCGTCGACATCACGTCCGGGAGCCGTGTCGCTGCCGAGCACGGCGAACACGTTTGGGGGCGTCGTCGTCGGAAGCTACGGTTTGTTTTTCGCAGACTTGTGACGCGGAAGTGCTTTTCGGGTTTTTCATCAATGGCCGCATGTGGGGGGGGTTACATGGGTTGGTGTGGTCACCGCCGAGTTGGTGAGCGCTCCTGGTTTGTTTGTGCGACGGCACCTCCCTTGCCATCACATCTCCTTTGTTTCAGAAAAAGGTGGTGGTGGGGGGGGGTGATGATTTCAGCCTTTTCCCATCAAAAGTGGATATCGACTAAGCCAACATCAGTGAAGCTGTTGGAAGAAGAAAAAATGGGATGAGGGATAAGTGAGGGGTGGGAGGGGGGCAGAATTCCCCCGGCAGAGCGGTTAGGGCCAGGGAGCCTGCGGTGCCGCCTCTGTGTAGAGAGGGTGTCAGATGATTGTCTGGAAGACGAAGAGCTCAGCCACTATGCCTGCCCTCCTTCCCTCCCGTCGTCCCCTGTCTTTGTGTCTCTGCTTGCCCCCCCCCCCCTATCCCCCTACCCCACCCCACCCCATCCTCCCCCGTCAGTCCTCCTTAATCCAGTCCTCAGCGCCAGGACACAGCAGTCTCCCTGAATAATCAGCAGGGCCGGGCACTGTTAACCAGGCCGAGTGCAGGGGCGGGGCCGCGGAGATCCGGGCGGGAATCACTCAGGCTAATTTCAGCCCCGGACACAGGCTGCTCATAAAGGCGGGACGCATTATACACTGGTAATGAACCAACCTGGCTAGATCAGGAGCTGGAGCAAATCAGTGAGAACCTTCCCTGGGGTTACTGTGTGTGTGTCTGTCTGTGTGTGTGTGTGTGTGTGTGTGGCTGCGCTTGTGTTTGATTGTGAGTGTGTGTGTGTGTGTGTGTGTGTGTGCGTGTGTGTGTGTGCGAACGAGTGTGGGTGTGTGCCCATGCGTGAGTAAAAGAGAGAGTGTGAGAGAGGAAGGGCCGCTCGATAGGGATGATTTGCTGATAAATCACTGGAGGCAGGCCGTAAGGGGGAGGGGGGGGACTGACTGGCGAGCTGGGAGTGCTCTGGGTCAGACCTCACTTAAAGCCAAGGGAACTAATCGTTTCCATTCGGCCGGATGAGATTTTCCTCTTTTTTTTTTTTCACTCGGTTCTACCATGGATCTGAAGGTGCTTAGAAAGGAAGCCCTGGTCTCGGTGCCCCTTGGCCCGCTCCATCAGCCGGTTCCACCGTCCTTTTTCCTCCTCGCCCTTGTTCCCTTCTCCCTGGCTCTATCCGTGCTAAATCTGCACGGTCGAGGTGATCAATGCCCTGTATCAGTTCCCGCACGGACCTCGATGGGGTTTCGTTTCCCCGAGGGAGACGGAAGCACTTTGCGCAAAGCACACGGCCCCCGCTCTCTCAGCCCTGTTCAAGGACTCACACTTGGCTAGGGATACGGAGACTAATGACGAAAAGCGTCTCAGATATTTGTTATTCTGTCTTTTTTTGGGGAGGTAGGGTGGGGTGGGGAGGGAGTTGGGGGGGGGGGGGGGGTTCGGGCAGCTAAATCGCTGCGCAAGTTCACATTGCTTTCTAATTCCAATAAACAAAAAAGGCACAAATGCAAATGCTCGTTCACGCAGCTGTCAGCAGAGGGAAGGGCATGATATTGTTTTGTCTGCTGAGTGTAACTGAATATTAGAATTTATGCGCTCATATATTTCCAGAGTGATGGAGACGATTGGGCCCGACTGCTTCTCCTCAATAATTCAGTGCCAACCTTAGATATGAAGTAATATTCGGAGTCTACTGTGGAGTATATTTTATCAGCCTCACGCAACCAGACTTTGACACCCAGTTCCCCCCCCCCCCCCCAGCTCACGTTGCACATGTCACATTGACCCTCGCACTGACATTAATACATGCATGACCGTCGTTAGAAGGCGCTGTAAAAGCATGCGCTCTGGTAAACGGACGCTCACACACACCAACAAACGTGCACGGGACGTCAAGCGGTCCGCTGTCAACCTCCCCATGCCCTTCCTCCACGGTGGGCGGGGAGGTCTTCTTCAGAAGCCTGCGATGTGCTGAGCCCGTCTGACCGTGTTTGACTGAATGCACTTTAATCTGCGTCCGGGAGGCGGCTGCTGTTTGACGACTGCACTTCAATCTGGATCCAATCTCAGCCACCGGCTCCCGCCCGTGTGTTCAGCCCACGAAATGCTGCATTGGGTTGTTTTTGTTGTTATTGATGATAGGGTTTGTACAGTGTGTGTGTGTGTGTGTGTGTGTCTGTGTGTGTGTGTGGATGTGCGGGCCGCTGCAGAGTTAACGAGGGACTCCGAGGTTCCAGGCCCTGGCTCTTTCAGACTTGAGGTGAGTGACAGGTCTCATGAATAGTGATGGCCGACAGCTGCTCATTAGCCAGGAGACTGTCAGCTAGCAGACTGGCGGAGCAGACCTGCCGCCCCCCCCCATGTGTGCGTGCACCCACCAAAGGACACACACGCACAAACCCATGCACCCGACACACACACACACACACACACACACACACACACACACACACACACACACACACACACACACACCCTCACACACACACGGTACTCACACATTTGCCCTCGAACGCACCTGTTTGCGGTCCCCTTCATGTGCCTCCCCAGGGGCTGCAGGGAAGCGAGGGGGCCCCGTGACGGCGGGGACACAGCGCGGCCCCCCTCACCTGTGGACCCCCTCGTCCTCCTGCAAGGGCCGGCTGCTTGTTGAATTTAGGAGTGCCTGGCAGATGTAAATTCTTAATGACGCTCGCCGTGCAGAAAAAAAGAGTCTGGCGGCGTTGCCGCAGTGTTGACTTTGAACATCCGGTCGGGCTGTGGTGAGACTGGAGGTGGGTGGGGGTGTGGGGCTCTCGACCCAGAGAGTCCTTTCCAGTCCCCGGGCGTGACTGTTCTGTGGGCACCCGCGGAGTCGGTGAGCTGAAGAAGCACGGCATCGCATCTCTGGTTAACTGCCTCTGATCGGAAGCCTCTTTGTTTGTGATCGATCGCGCAGGGGGAAGGCATCCACCATGTAATTAGAGTCCCATTTGATGGCTAATAAAACACGCTGTCCGACCCAGGGGAGAACAAGAAGGGACTAGGACAAGCAGAGTATACCTTCATTACACACTGCAGCCCCCGCCCCCCTTCAGCGCCAAGAACCCCCAAACCCGCATGTTAAAATCAAAAGGCAGCAATGCGCGCGCACATTTAACACTTTTAAAAAGCACACGTACGCTTACACACACACAAACAAACACACACAGGCAGAATCTTTTTTATATTACGCCCCCACCTCCCCCTGTCTCTTTTTCTCCCTCTTTGTATTTCTGTCCAATTTTCTCTTTCTGTCCTGCTTCAATCATACACAACACAAATACGTGCGCACGCACACACATACACACACACACTTAGTCTGGCTCTCCTGGAATGAGCCTTAGATTGATTCTAGTCACACAGAGCTGGGCTAGATGAGAAGTCACTCTGAATAGGCCCGGCTGTCAAATAATACAGATATGAACGTCGGAGGAATAATTGAAGAAAGTGTTTTATATGTAAAAGACAGAGAGGGATGAAGTGGAATTGAATCTCGGAGATAATGAGGAGGAGGGGTGTGTCCCAGGAGACACACTCACAAAGGCACTGCCACGTTTGAAGAAAATAGCAGATAATTAGAATGGTCAGCGCCTTCCACCGGGCAGAGCACTGCTCAATCTCTTTCTCTCTCTTTTTTGCTATGTCTCTCTCTTCCCTTCTTTTCCCTCACACTCTCTCTTTCTCAGCGGGCCCTACCAGCCCCCACCCTCCCACACACACACACACACACACACACACACACACACACACACACACACACACACACACACACACACAC
>JAVQJS010088823.1:0-15653 GCA_036024795.1 Galaxias rostratus | reverse complement strand
CCCCCCCCCCCCCCCCCCCCCCCCCCCCCCCCCCCCCCCCCCCCCCCCCCCCCCCCCCCCCCCCCCCCCCCCCCCCCCCCCCCCCCCCCCCCCCCCCCCCCCCCCCCCCCCCCCCGCACCCGGGGGAGGGCACCTGTCCCTACTTGTCTTTCTACAGTCGTTCCAAACCATGCCATCTGTGGTCTCTTAGCTCTTTAGAGGGTAATGTTACCAGTGTCTGGCAAGTGTAGGTATGGCAACACATTGTCCTTTAAGGGCTACACAGAGGGTGGAGAGGGGGTGGTGGTGGTGGGGGGGGGGGGGGAGTCAATCGGTGCCAAAAATACGAAAGATTCCCGCCAGTGCTCTCCATGCTTGTGTGTGTTTGTGTTTGGAGACAGCTGACTATGCAAATCCAGGAAAAACAGTAGGACAGTCTCCATAAATATGTTGCGTGTTTAGCTGTGGCTGGCACTCTGAACCCTGCTCTCCCTCATCATAATAGAACCCTTCCCACCACACACACGCACACACACACGCACACACGGGTGGCAAACAGTGGCAACCAGAAGGTTTCGACAGCTTTGCTTTGCTTAACCACAAGACTGCAAAGAGAGAGTTGTGATGGACATCGTGTCTTTTCTCCGTTCCTTCTGGATATGGACGCTGGCCGCTGGCGCAGGTACAGTAACACTATCTCGTTCTACGCCGTGAGGAAGAAGGAGAGTTTACGGGAAACCAAACTTGAGTTGTACGCAACGTGTGTGGCCAGGCAGGATTACAAGGTGAAAGGTCACTGATGGTAACTGAATTGTCCCAAGTGAACAGAGGATGACTGCTTTGAGATACAGCACAAGGCTGGGAAAACAGCGATTTCCTGCGAATTTTTTTCCGTTTATAACATATGAAACACGCCGTTTGGCTTTTTTAAAAATTATAATTGATATTTTTGATATGCGTGGTTTAGATAGGTGTTATCTAAGAAAACTCCATACTTGACATATAACCTGTGATCAAATCAATAGCTGTGCTCCTGTTTTGAGAAAATATTTTGAGACTATAAGAGTATCTGTGATCCGTTTATATCTATTTAACCAGGGTGAGAGTAATCAGGGCACTTTTCCAATGACTATCATTTCATCTCAGCTTACTCGTGGATTTGCTTCATTACCTCGTTGTAGTAGCAGAGGGGAACCTCGAGGGGGCACTGTTCAGGGAGCTGATTAAGGGCTACAACAAGAACGTCAGGCCCATGGAGAAGAGCGGGGACATCACCCAGGTTACAGTGAAGGTGACCCTCACCAATCTCATCTCTCTGGTGAGGACGTCACGGCAACGGTGTGCGCGTGTGAGGTCATGAGTGAGTTTTGTTTCCATGGTGTACTGACGGTGACATTCCTGCCTGTTCACCTCCAGAATGAAAAAGAGGAGACTTTGACCACAAACGTCTGGATAGAAATGGTAACTCAAGTCAATAAAGTTAAGCGTTGAATAGTTCTGGCGTGTCTGGCGCAGCAACAACAAACCTAGAGGTGTTTTTGCCGTGTAGCAATGGTGCGACTACAGGCTTCGCTGGGATCAGCCCCCGAGACACGCCCTCTACGGGAACATCACCACAGCTCTGCGGATCCCCTCCCAGACTGTCTGGCTCCCAGAGATCATCCTGGAGAACAAGTGAGTTCAGAGAGTGTGATCGGGAAAAGGTTCGAGACTCTATAGAGTTGGTTCAGACTCCAAATGCAAACCTCATTTTGCGTTCAACCCTGTTAAAAGTGCGTTGGGAAATGGACCGCTGATCTCTTCTGTCCCTGCGTGCAGTGTGGATGGGAAGTTCGATGTGGCGCTCTACACCAACGTGCTGGTTTCTCCGAATGGCTGCGCGTACTGGCTACCACCTGCCATCTACCGCAGTGCCTGTGCCATAACTGTCAATTACTTCCCCTTCGACTGGCAGAACTGCACCATGGTCTTCCGGTAAGAAAACACATGGTAAAACAGAGAGTACTTACCCTTATGAATATGAATATATGAACATCATGAATATTTAATATGATATATTTATAATATATGTTATATATCATATATAAAATACAACTTCAAACCGTTAGTCAGGGTCACTGGTTTCACTGGTTTTGGGTCTGTTCAGGGACGTTCAGAAACCGTAAGACCAGTTTGTGCAAACTCCATTTCAGTTGAGTCCTCCACAAATCAGTACACCTCCATGTTGTTCACCCGAGTATCAACACGTCCATCCCTCTCACCTATTTGCATATTGCTGTGGGTTCAGTTGTGGGGCATGGCACGAAGCTGCACAAGCTCCAGCCATCCAACTCAAAAACAACAGCTTTAACCGGCAATGAAAAATGGCTTCTTTTCTTTCTTTATTCAGATGTATTCCACCACCTTGTTCTTCAGCCAAGTCAGCCACAATAGAGCAACTATACATGCAAATGCCCCCCTTTTCAGGGTGCTGTCTTGTAAACGGGTAACAGATGACTTTATCCTGCACAGTGAGTGTGTATGCCGCATGCTTATCCCCGCGGCCTGTGTTCGCTCCGTGTGCAGCTCCCAGACGTACAGTGCCAACGAGATAGAACTGGTTCTCACCGAGGAAGACGGCCAGACGGTGGAGTGGGTGGTCATCGACCCGGCCGCTTTCACAGGTCGCAAATCTTCCAACGCATCCATATCCTTGTGAAGCCTCTCCAATGACAATGACTAGTTTTGGTATAAAAACATTGGCCTACTTTAAAACCTTCACATGTGTTTGATCTCTGGTACTGGTAACGCATGGCCATCAAATAAAATGAAATAAAACGTCATACTGTATTTTCCCCTGGAAAAGACTTTGACTCCCAAAATAATCCGGGTGACTGTTTCCATTGGCGTTGTCAGAGAACGGGGAGTGGGCCATCAAGCACAGGCCGGCCAAGAAGGTGGTGAACCGCGGCTACAGCCGGGAGGACCTGGAGTACCAGGAGCTGGCCTTCTTCCTGGTCATCCAGAGGAAGCCCCTGTTCTACGTCATCAACATCATCGTTCCCTGCGTGCTCTTCTCCTCCCTCGGCCTGCTCGTCTACTTCCTGCCTGCTAAAGGTGGCCGCGCACGCTCACCACCATACACCGTTTCAGTCAAACTGGACTTGCGCGGTTTACACTATTGTACTCTGACGTCTACTTCCTGCCTGCTGAAGGTGGTTGCGCACGTTCACCACAATACACCATTTCAGTAAAACAGGACAGTTTACACAATTGTACTCTTACGTCGTCCATTCCGCACGTCCGTATTATTACTATTATTATTTAGTTTATTTAAAAGGGGACAATGCAATTTCATAAAACACATGAAGTACACATGGTTAAAAAAGCCAGAATTAGCCAGAAGGCTGGTTTTATCTGTAGTCCTTTCATCTGTAGTCCTTTCATCTGTAGTCCTTTCATCTGTAGTCCTTTCATCTGTAGTCCGTTCATCTGTAGTCCTTTCATCTGTAGTCCTTTCATCTGTAGTCCTTTCATCTGTAGATTCATGTTGTGATTTTCACCATTAACGTTTTTCCTGCGGGGGGATCCTGGGGGGGGGGGGGGGGAGGGGTTGTCGTGCAGCCGGTGGTCAGAAGTGTTTCATGTCTATCACCACTCTCCTGGGCCAGACCGTCTTCCTCTTCCTCATCGCCAAGAAGGTTCCCGAGACCTCCAAGGGCGTGCCGCTCATCGGAAAGTAAGCCGTCGTTCCCGAGGGGACACGTTCCCTCGCGTTGTCATGGTTACTGTTCTATACCAAACTCCAGCGTCAGCGTAGATATGTATAAATGTGTGACTCGGGAGGCTGCTCAGCCATAGATCTGAAGCAGATGTGTTGTGCTGCGCTCCCGATGCCAGGCTCCAATCGTACATTCTTTCCGGTTGCGCAGGTATTTGATGTTTGCCATGTCAGTGACCACCATTGTCGTGATGAACTGCGTTGTGGTGTTGAACGTTTCCCTCAGGACCCCCAACACGCACAAGATGACCGATGAGGTCCGCAAGGTAAGGCCATGGCCAAACCATTGGGACGGCTGATTCTTTCGCCGGTTCACAAGTAAGAACGATATTCAGGCTCCTAAAATCAAGCCTATGACTACGGTCACGACGGTCAAAGGGATTCTCTGGCACGTTGTTTTTACCCTGCGTTTTTACGCTTCGTGTTGCCAGATATTTCTGAACGTCCTCCCTCGACTGCTAAGGATGCGGATGCGGCCTTTGACGCCCGCCCGCGCCGACGGTGTCCCCGGCTCAGGCCCGGACCGGGCCTACCCCCCAGGGCGTGGTGATGAGCTGTTCCTGGTGCCCTGCCGCAGGCGCAGTTCCCTGGGCCTCATCGCCAAGGCGGAGGAATACGTGACGAAGACGGCTCGATCGGAGCTCACGTTCTCCCGACTCAGAGAGCGAGAGGGGCTGATCAAAACGGCGCTGGAGAAAATCCGTGAGTGTGAGATACTCCACTATCATCAGCGCTGCGCCAGCACAAATCAGAGCGATACGTGTCTAAGAGAGGCGTACTTATGTCATGCAAAGTGTTTCCATTAACTAGTGGTAGTGGTAGTGAGATCTAATAATACATTTGTAGTATATATGGGATTAAAATATAAAATTACAAAAATTATAACATATAGAAGGATATATGTGATATGGAAGCAGCGCTCGGTGTTAAATAGTTTGACCTTTGCCCCCAGACGAAGGTGTGAATGAGGGCTCAGCCGCTCACTTAGGGGCCAGCCTAGCCAAGGCTTCTCCACAGCTGCAGCAGTGTGTGTCCGCCTGCAAGCACATCGCAGAGACCACAGGACAACAGAACCAATTTGAAAACGTAGGATTCCCTTTGAGTGGAGTTTTGACTCCCCTTGCCAACCTCAGGGATAATACAAGTATATGCTTATGTATGCTATGTAGATAAAGTATGGACTTACCTCTGCGTTCTGACTCCTCCCTCTTCCCTTTCGTCCTAGGAGAATGAGGAGTGGTTCCTGGTGGCCCGAGTGATCGACAGGTTGTGCTTCGTTGCCATGGCGCTGGTGTTTTTCCTGAGCACCGTTGGGATCTTCCTGATGGGCCATTTTAACCAGCCCCCCTCCATGCCTTTCCCGGGAGATCCCAGGATGTACTTGCCTTTGGAGGGGAACCTCACCGACCCCCCCCGCCCAGGAGTGAGGCTGGAGCAGATGTCTTGGAGTGAACCTAAATCCACTCACTTCTGTGCTGTTTGAACACAAAACGTTGGGTAGATTGTGGTGTGAGACAAGTTTTTTGCAAGCTGATGTGTTTTTGTAGAGTCTTTGAGTTTTATACATACAGGGCTTGGTTGTAAAATCCGCCGGTCCACTGTGAAACAGCATGGTTTGATTTTAAAGTCACTTGCCTTTAATGGAGACTTTCTAAAATAAAAAAATGCCAACATTAAACTTTATTGATTAATTCGACACAACTTGGGTATAGTTTTCATGTTTGAGTTTAAGAGGTAGGGCTGGCATGGATCTCGCTATTGATTTTTGCTGTGTTGAAGAGCTCCCCATTAAGCCTCATGTAGGTATTGTGGGGTCATTTTAAAGCAACGTCCAGGAATGAAAGTGTCTACTTCAAAATCACATTGTTATGTCCGCTTTACAGGCAACTCCTGTCTGAACGCACAAATGTTGTTTGTTGCATGATGGATAAGCATAATCTTATACTGTGTATGTAGCGTTTTTTATACACAATCAAATACTGGGCACAATAAAACACTATCTATGAATTACTAACCAAGAAAAATCTAACTAGTACCATGTTCTGAATTCTTCCAATCAAATTAGATAAAACGTCAGTAGCCTCCAAAGGAAATGAAATTACAAACAAGTTGTTAGTTTCTGTTTTCTTTATTTTAAGGTACATAAGGACCCTCCCCAGTCCCAGACACTGTCTCCCCCTCCCAATCCCTCCTTCACTTTCCGCGAACTGAACCCCTAGAAGTAGGATCTCAATTACATGGCTGAGCGCTGCCTTTCTGCCACAACAAAAGGCAGATCCGGCTGGTTGGGATGGAAACGGAGTCAGGGGGTAAAACAGAACAGGGGAAGAGGTGGGGAGAGAGAGAGAGAGAGAGAGAGAGAGAGAGAGAGAGAGAGAGAGAGAGAGAGAGATCCCTTGAGGCACACACCCATCCATTTTGAATGTGCACCCAAAACAGCACATCTACAAACCCATCCAAACACTCCACCCAGCCTCGGTGCCACACACACTAGCGATAAACTCCACGGTCGTCTTCTTGAACTTTCCCCAGAGAAAAGACTTGTGGAAGTTTAACTTGGGGCTCCATTGCAACGTCATTGGATATACAAATTGACTTTTTGCAAAGAAATGCCTGGCAATGGACCACAGATGGTAAGATCCTCATAACCAGTCAATATTTTTTAATTCTGTCATTAGATAAAAAAGATTTTTACTGCAATATCACACAACAATTGAGTAGTGTCGTACTTTCAGAAGAGTTTAGTTTACATTGTTTGGTTTTAATTTGGGAGAGTGAAAAGATTGGAGTACCTCACTTCAAAAGCCGTTACGGTAAGCACGGCACATTCAGTGTAGCCCCTCAGTCGAATCAATCCCCCCCCCCCACCCCCCCCGGCTCAAACCGTTCACACAGCATTAAAACGCTGTTGTTGCGTGGGAGAGACAGCGAGAGCCGTTTCGCTAGAGGTCGTGTTGTGGTGTGAATAAGAACGAGTGTGAAGCTGGCACGACCGGGCCTACTCCGTCTTGACCGTGGAGAAGCCAGTGATGTGTCACCACCATCTGCCGGGAACGGGGGAACGCAATACAGCGGGCGGGAGCGAGCCGGAGGGTCCGCTCCTCGGAACTCGAAGGCCACGTGCTTTTTCAATGAATTGTTCTAATAATTATATATATTTTGTGTTGTTTTGAATTTTTATAGGTTTTGTGACATATTTTGTGTTTGATTATTTCACTCGGGTATTAAAGTATCCCATTGCATGTTGAGGGTGCCTATGGTACTACTAACAAGTTCTGAAACTCTTTCCGATTGACATTATGATGGGAAAGTGAGTCCAAGCCTTTGACTGGTGCTCTAAAATATAGATGGATACACAGGAGAACAAACGGATTGAGCTTAACTTGATTCATTCCATGGGGGTAAATGTAAGATGTTGCAACAGCTTGTTGGAGCATGTATGTATCTGCTCAACAAAACCATGTCTAGAATAATGTGATAAACACATGACGTCCAAATATGTCCTCTACTTCCTGTTGCCTCCCCCAGACCGTGTCTGCCGTGACCAATCAGCCGATCCCTTTCAGACGCCTCGAGAGAGAGAAGCACATCCAGATCCTCTTCAGGGCCTTCCACGGTCAGCGCAGGCTGTCCATCGATCCCCAAGGCTCACAGGACTCCCAGCTCCAGTGGGGGCCGCCTGAACCGGGCCCGGAGGAGGACGTCCGGGGTCTAAACGGCCACGTGGGGGCCAGAGCACCAGGGGGTGCCCAGGGGAAGCCGGGCCGGCCAGGAGGGGAGCAGCGATGGGCTGGTGGGGTGGTGGGACCAGAGTGCCAGGCTCTGCTGGACCCGGTCAGCCAGCTACACATTACGGCCAGACCAGAACTACAAGGTGGGTCATGAAAATCTAAATTAAAGAAGTAGACAGTGATGGGAATGGCTGTTCTTACGGCGTCCGTTTTGTTTTGTTTTGAACAGGGCCACAGTGTGTTCCCCGTAGGACCTACAGCATCGCCTCTGGGGACAGCAGAGAGCAGCTGTTTGTGGCTGTGGAAGGTACGTGCCTGTGACGGTACAAATCAACCCACGCTTGTGTTGACATGGACGATCACAAACTAAACCGGACCTTGAACAAGACCCGGGAACGAATCCAAACCAGATAAGATTACAGTTTATCTTTCTCCCTCCACTGTCCTCTGCTGTTTAGAGAGTTCCTGCCTTTGTCTGCAGTGCTGCGGCCCTGCCCGCGCCTGTTCGCTGCGGGGCTTCGACTGTCAGGCCCGCCAGGTCTTCCATTTTGAGAGGCCCCTGAGAGTGGACGCGTGCTGCCTGGGCTGCTGCCTGATGGAAATGCGGGCCTACACCTCACAGCGCCATCTTGTGGGCACCATACAGCAGAGGTACGGACTCCCGTCGCTGAAACCTAAACGTGTCGGGCACGTACACACACACACACACACACACACACACACACACACACACACACACACACACACACACACAGACTTCCCAGCCGTCACATCCTGCCTTTTAATAATGATGACTTTAATTTATAGCGCCTTTCTTATACCCAAATTTGCTTTAAGAGGGAACCAATAAATACCACAAAACGAACAATCGATCGACAGCTATTGAACACTACACTC
The DNA here is from genome assembly GCA_036024795.1 of Galaxias rostratus. Lineage (NCBI taxonomy): Eukaryota > Metazoa > Chordata > Actinopteri > Galaxiiformes > Galaxiidae > Galaxias > Galaxias rostratus. The sequence goes on along the minus strand of JAVQJS010088823.1, from coordinate 7,286 downwards.
TGTCTGAGTGAAAGCACGGCAGCCAATTTGTGCCTGACTTGCTCACCCAACATATATTCCGTCCTGCTCACACACATAGGACACACGGACCGACCCCAGTTGAACTGTCGGTGACCTGTCCGGGCACCGCTAGGAGGATGTGGCATGTTATTTGTTAAAGCTCACCATATAGGGTTTTTATTCACACGTGAAGGGCTATGGATCGGCTAATTGGTGATAATGTGCATTTGAGTAAGGAGGAGATGGCCAGTCAAAGGTGGATGTGGAGAATCCATTCAAATATACGCTGGGAGGAACGTGTCTGCTGCAGCCAAACCCAGCAAGAGCCAGCAATTTCTGAAACAGGACCATAAATAGCAACATAGGGTGGGGGGGGGGGGCGAATTCTACCTCTCTAGTCTGCAGGGATGAGGTCCCGCTCGGAACGGCCTCGACGCAGCTGTCCACTCAAAGCCATGCGAGACTCACATAGATGGGATGGATGGGATAGAGGAATGTGGGATTGCGCTTTGTCGGAAAGAGAGACTTTCTGCCTCGTCCTTCGTTGCGTCACCTTTTCCCACACTGGATGTTGGCTGGGACAGCTGTGCCCTGTGGAGTCTAGGAGGCCAGACTGAACGGGATCCTTCTCTGTATCAACAGATGAGAGGTTGAGGTCTGTCAGGGTTTAAATGTAATAAGGGGTGGTTCCGGCCTTACAGGTAGTGTTGCTAGTTACTATGCTACAGTCTCTGAATAATACTGGTTTATAAGAGGGCCATGAGCAAGGCTCATCTGCAATGTAAAAAATTACCCAAATTTTTTTTAATAGAGGCAGAGCAATTCCTGCATATTGTGATCATTCAACCATCCCTATATTCATTGCCAATGTATGCGGCATTCTGTGCAACGAAGTTGTTTAGATGTATGCGTTTGCAGGGATCGTGTGCTTGAGTTCGATCTTTGCTAGTGACAGGGGCAAAACGTCGAAACATATAAGAATGTAACAAATTAGACTGAACATGTCTCCATGGTAACCCACTGTTATCGCTGTCAGGTGGAGCATGTTCACTCCTCTCCTGGAGGTCTGTGACTCTGATGGATCGTCGGGGCTAAGGATTCAGGGAGCCTGCTGCCCCTCCCGCTGTCTGTCCAATCAGGAATTCCAGGTACATTGGAATACATCTTTTTTCCCACATCTATATAAATATTTTAACTGCACTAAATATCAAGTATTATTGAAATTTCAGGGCATGTATGAGTTTACTTTCTGTCAATCGACAGATTATTTCAACCATTGGTGAAAAGATAGGTACGATATGGAAGAAATGGCCGGGATTTAACGATGACTGCAACATGGACCATGAATACTTTGGGCTGGAGGGTAGGTTTCACATGACATCAACGTGTTATAAGAAGAACAGCTTTGTCAGTGGCTTTTCACCATGAACTCTACTCCCTGATTTTCACAGTACCAAAGGACATGGAATCAAACACTAAACTGCTTCTCATCGCTGCAACCTTCTTGTTGGTAAGTCTCACCGTATGTATACTTGAAAGCAAATTATTCCGAGTTAGGAAAAAGACAGAAAACAACGCCTATAGTTCTATAACGAGAGAGGACACCGTTTAAACCAGGTAACCATCTCCTTTGTGTTACCAACCCACGCCGCTCTGTCTTTGACGTCTGCAGAATCACATGTTCTTCGAGATGAGCTGATGGGCTCCGCGGGCAACACGAGTCACGAGGTCATCAAAAGTGGACCGTTGGAAAAACTGAGGACGAAAAATAAACATGCTACACAGCCAACACTTAGCAGCAGATGCATAACAGACATTTATTGCTATAGTCCATCAGGTGTACAATACATCTCCGTGTACATCAGGCAATACAGTACTTTTCTCTGTTTGACACGCACACGTTTTTTAGGACCTCACTTACTCCTAGCCGGCAGTACAGTTTCTCAGCATTTGAAAGGGGGCTTTTACAACATTTGTATGCCTCGATTATTTTTGGACCACAACGCCACAAAAAAAGCCTCTCAGGTAATCTAGACAAAAGACTGCAACAGGGAGGAGACAGAGCCAGAAGCCCTGGACATATTCCGGTTTCCCTCAGCACCAAAGGGTGAGGCTTACGTGAGCTGATCTCAGATCGGCGTGGTCTGGGCTCCTTCTGCACCGAGGAGGGGGTTTCCCCACAGTGCTGAGGAGGCAGGATGACAGGGAAGTCTCCTCGCTGCATGGTCTGTGAGTTCGAATGAGACACACAGACGGCCAAAGTCTGGGTTGAATCAGGCTCCACGCCAGGCACAGTGATATAGGCAGCTTGGCAGTCCATTCTAAAGAGGCCGGTTACATATACCCTCCGTCCACCTTAGCATGGTCCTCGTCCTTTGGGATTACATTTCCAAGGGGTCAAAGGTGAAGCAACGAGACAGATTCATCTCATGTGGTCACTCAATGAATCATGTTTTAGAAATATATTTTGTAACAATAATTACAATAATTCTAGTTCCATTGACTAGAAGCTTTGACAAACAAATACTGCACTACAATAAAACAATGTTAACCTATAACCCTGTTACTTCAAGGCCCCATAAAAACAGTTGAGAAACAGATTCTCTCCATGGTATTTTGATCAAATCTGACAGACTGAAATGTGACTGTGCTAAACAATAAAATATTGTTTACATTGATTTGGGTATTGTCATGGCATTTTTTTTTTTTTGGTAACACACTTTCTGTAGGTTTTGGCCTGATCCTCACACGCCATCGCCCTCTTGTGGTAGATTAGAGATGTTGCAACTTTCTGTTTAAAAAGACACCGTTTGGAGGTTGCATCCATCTCCGGTCGATACAAAAAACACACGCATTCTCCCTAAAAATAGACAGCTCGATTCCATGCTCTGATGAACGGGTGTTCGGCGGATTTCAAATGGTTTCAATGTGCGATCAAAGGGAAGGAATGCTTGGACTCTCGCTGTTCCTCACACGTTCAGTCTTCGCTCCGGGTAAAACAGTGCTGATCCTTATAGAGGTATCCTTCTGGACTCTTCATCCACAAGATATCGCGCACACACACACTGGCACACACACACACACACACACACACACACACACACACACACACTGGCATGCACGCACGCGCACACACACACACTAGACTAAACAGAACAGACAGAAACGTTGTAATAGGCATTTAGTTCATATCGCGTGTGATGTCTTAAAGCCCTATAACACGGGTGTAACACGAGGGATAACAGCTGGATCATGTAGGGTACCCACTACGCAGAGGCTCTCTGCAGGGGGGGAACTACCGGCCGGCACTAGCAGTCACCAGTCCATGGAAGTCTTCCCATGCTCTGAGGACACACACAGGCAGCCAGATCAACAACATGGTGACAATGAGCAGAGAACACGGCGTTGTGCTTTGTGGTGTGTGTGTGTGTGTGTGTGTGTGTGTGTGTGTGTGTGTGTGTGTGTGTGTGTGTGTGACACTAGGGGTGTGGTGCGAGGAGGTTCAAAAAGACGAGAGGGGAGAACATACATACTTGATGCTGTCTGTGTGCGTCTTGTACTCCATGATGGTGTTGGGCGGCAGGTTGAGGACCCGACGCAGCGTGTCCCTGATGCGGCCCGTGGCCGACTGGTCACTGGCGGTCTTGTTCCAGATGGACAGGATGTCTTCCTGGGGACATACAAGTTTCCGGAGCGTTCTCATTGATATTGGGCCAAAACATGCTTGTACCCTTGGCCATAAATGCACACTGGTGTTCGTCACGCAGGCAAGCACAAGCATGCCTGTGTGTGTTTGTGTGTGCGTGTGTGTGTGTGTGTGTGTGTGTGTGTGCACCTGAAAGCGGACGGACACCACAGCACCACAGATCTCCTCCCCCACCATGAACTGCTCCCCCAGGATGGCCAGGATCAGGTTCTCCCAGCAGCGAGAGGCCAGGCCTTTCCTCAGGCGGATGATCCACTTCCCTCCCATCTTATTGGCATCATCCTAGGGGACGGGGTGACGTACAAGACTGATCTGGGATCTGTCAGACCGGTTTCCTCTCTAGACCTAGCCACATATTCTCCCGGGACCCAGCTATTCATTTTGTCCCCACTAGGAGACATCTGTTTTGACTCAGTATTTCTAATACCATACAGGTCTGTTTTGACTCAGTATTTCTAATACCATACATGTCTGTTTTGACTCAGTATTTCTAATACCTGACATGCCGTCTTTGAGTCAGTATTTCGAATACAATACATGCCACTGTAATAAGTCCTATGTGAAGAAAACAAAAAGATCCCAGGAGGACATAGCGGTGTGTGTTCATGTTGGAGCCCATCGGAGGCGAGCCAGTCTCACCCACCTCCCACATGGGCTTGATGCCGTCCTTGAAGAGGTGGAAGTCGCTGTGTCCTGTCAGCTCTCCGGGCCGGACCATGTGGCTGTAGAAACGCCAGAACTGCTCCACCTTAATGGGAAGCAGGGTTGGAGTTACTGATCAGAACTGCTCCACCTTAAGGGGAAGCAGAGGCTGAGTACTGATCAGAACGGCTCCACCTTAAGGGGAAGCAGGGTCAGAGTACTGATCAGAACGGTTCCACCTTAAGGGGAAGCAGGGTCGGAGTACTGATCAGAATGGCTCCACCTTAATGGGAAGCAGGGGCCGAGTACTGATCAGAACTGCTCCACCTTAATGAGAAGCAGGGTTGGAGTACTGATCAGAACGGCGCACCTTAAGGGGAAGCAGAGGCTGAGTACTGATCAGAACGGCTCCACCTTAAGGGGAAGCAGGGTCAGAGTACTGATCAGAACGGCTCCACCTTAAGGGGAAGCAGGGTCGGAGCACTGATCAGAACTGCTCCACCTTAAGGGGAAGCCAGGAAGGAGTGCTGATCGGACGCAGCCGGTGAAGCTCGCAAGCGTCAAATCAAGGGGTCACATTCCAGAAGCACGCGCGCAGCTTTTCTGATGGTGCTCGATGAACCATGGATGTGCTATGGCAACCATCCCACACACCGTCCTCCCGCGGTAAAAGACCAGACTTAACAGGAAGTCGGATTCTCATCCGCATCCAGTCTGAACTCTGCTAAACAGGCCTCGAGTCTAAAACCTTTGAAACCACACGCATCCCCTTCCCCTATCGTGCCATCTACAAACCACCAGAGGTAACGGTCCGCGTAAAGGCAGGCAAACTGACCGAGGCAAAGCTGCCGATCTGTCGGATGTTGGACTCATAGCTCTGGGTGTTAGAGGGTCTCCCTGGAGTGCGTCTGGAGTACCAGAAGGAGTAGTTATACTGGAGAGGGTGTTCCCCTACCCCTGGCACCACTATCTGTGAAACCAGGACACAGTTATTACCACCAAACAACAACAACAAAAACATGAATTCACTTGCCAGCACGTTGACACACCCACCTTTTTCTTGGCCATATTCTGGTCCTTGTCGTCATTTTTTTCCTTTTCACAGTTTTTCGATGAGCCTTGGTCCTGGTCGTGATCCCCACTGTCATCGTCTTTTAAACTGCATACATGATCAGATAGACTAGTGTCGAATATGCATGTCCCAAACTGGATATTTGCTTAACGAGCTGAGAAATGACACTCACTCTCTCTTTCTCACAAGCAGAGATTTGATAGCAACGACATGCATGCAGAAACCGCAACGCTCTCTGCCCCTGCAATTTGCACACAAAAGTGCATGGGACCAACGTGTGGATTCACTGAAACCGACATTCGGCGCACCTGCCCCTGCTTCTCAACCAACCTAAACTCCGAGGACTCTCTCACGGCCCGAGGCCTGTGCGCAGTTTACCATGCTAAAAGCTAACAACATGCAGAATAGGCTAATCCAAAGCGATTGTTTATAATATCCGTCGGCGCTACTTAGAATCATGCATTGTCGATACAATGTTGCATGCCTTCGTGCCTGTATGAAGTGCTCCAAGACACTGTAAGACTTCCACCCGACACACCTCTTTTTCACACAACATGGGATATTCATTAATTTCCCTGGAGAACTATTATCAAACAGAGTAATTGGGGAAGCCATTAAACTCCAGATTGACAAAATATCTGTGATTACTCACGCGTCAAATTTGTTGTTCATTATTTTCTAAGTGGGAATCTTTCGGAGTCCGATCAAAGCCCCCCCAAATTCCGCAAGAACGGCAGCGTGCACGACTGACGAAAGGGGCCGCGCACGGTTTGACTTACCAGCTCGCGCAATTCACGTAGTAAAAAAAGAGCCTGCTGTGAAGTGAAGTGAATGTGACTTTACCATCTTATGCCTCCTTTTGCTTAGTCGATGCAAAATCATCATTATCTTGAACAGACCTTGACCTACAAAGTACCCCAAAAGTAAACTTCCAAGACTTCAGTTTAAATAACATTTTATTTTTCCGTAACAGTAGTCATGTTTTCAAGTATGTGCCATAAAACGGAAAGACCTGCACCAACACATGGCATACAGTATTCTGAATAGGATTACACACACAACAAACACACTCACCAACTTTGTACTGAAACACTTACAGGGCCGTCATAAGTATTGACCAACCAGTTTGACCCCCTATGTTAATCTCACAGCCACTTCAGAGGGTCAGTTTAAGCACAGTGATTGGGCCAGGCGAAGGAAGCTCGCATGGGGGTACCAGGTCCCACGAGACAATTTCCTAAAATCAGATTGATGGGGAGGAGAAGTGTTACGAGTGAGGTGTTGGTTGAAGGGGCTTCTGGGCCATAACCGGGCCTGCTGGGCTCACCAACTAGCCCGAATGGAGGGGCTGGCAACTGTGGTATGTGGCGGCGTGGAATGCGTGGCGTGGTGCGGTTGGTTCTGTGGTCCCAGCCCAGCCCCCCGGCGCTGGGTGAGCGGCCCCGTGAAAGGGCCCCTTTGTCCCCGGGGGCCTGTGGGCGCACGAGTGAGCGAGAGAGCGAGAGCGGTCGTCGCCCCACTTCAATGGCGGCTGTTTGTTTACACCGGCCTTCCCCGTCGTCTCTCGTTAGCAGCCCAGCCCTCAGACGACCTCTGATGTTCTAATCGCCGCTGTGATTGTGTGTGTGTGTGTGTGTGTGTGTGTGTGTGTGTGTGGCAGTCCATCAGTTCTGAGCCGAGCCAGCCCAGAATAAAGGGTTTTCTAGGAGTTCTCACACAAGCACACATACACACACACACATATTTTTTTACCTCCTGCGTTCTCAGACACTAGAAGCACGCACACACACACACACACACACACACACACACACACACACACAATCACAGCGGCGAGTAGAACATCAGAGGTCGTCTGAGGGCTGG
>JAVQJS010088815.1:0-13061 GCA_036024795.1 Galaxias rostratus | reverse complement strand
GTAATAAGCCTCCAAGGCTTTTCTTCCTCTAGGTCCTCCACCCCCCCCCTCTCTCTCTCTCTCCCTCTCTCTCTCTCTCCATATCTCTCTCCTCCATCTTCAAGCTTTCATAATAGGTTTCCTTTCCATCCATCTTTGACTCTCTCTTTTAGACATCGTTTTCTCTTTCCATCCGTCCTTCACAGTTGACCCATTAGAAATCCATCCCACCCATCTAATCCCTCACTCTCTCTTTCTCTCACTCACAGAGTGGACAGGCCTGCTTGATGGTACCACGCGTTGCCGTAGAAACACTGTCTGTGTTGACAACAGGTGTTTGTGAATGACTTTGCTGACATCCCATAATAGCCATTTAAACTGACTCGAGAACTATGTGGTTCAATTAATGCTAACATTAAGCGTCTGGCTTTGCATTAGGAGTAACCTATAGCGTTGGCAAAGCCAGCTCAATAGGTAACTGCTAACACATAGTAATATGCAACTTCACACACACTGTACAAAGCCAGCTCAATTGGTAACTGCTAACTAACGCACAGTAATATGCAACTTCACACACACTGTACAAAGCCAGCTCAATAGGTAACTGCTAACACACAGCTTTTTCAAAGCAGTTACATAATCTTGGCATTAACGGAACCCTATAATAGCTGTTTAAACTGACTAGAACACTAGGAGGTCAGCCATCCCCAATAGCTGTGTGTGTGTGTGTGTGTGTGTGTGTGTGTGTGTGTGTGTGTGTGTGTGTGTGTGTGTTTGTGTGTGAGAGAGAGAGAGGGAGAGAGAGGTGCTGGACCAGTGAGCTATGGCAACAAAGCAGGCAGGAAACAAAGAGTTGACGTTTTAAATCAAATAAAGGTATTGCCTCCCAACAAAAAAAAACTTCATGACAGTCAAGTCTCTCGAGGGATATCGTCTATTGCTAGCCAGTCTTTTTTGTCTTTTGGTAGTGGTTCAGCCGCTGTCTTCAAAACAGGCCTGGGTTATCCAACAATCTCTGAATTGCATTTCCTTGTATAAGCAGAGGGTGGTGCCGGATCGTTCACAATGTACCTCCAGCACTTCCTACACAGCAGAGGTCATCTTACTCTTGCCAAAGGCTTCAGGACCATGGACTGCTCCGACTGTGGGGACCCAGGTCACTAGGGTGACCGTGCAACCAAGGAAGGGTTGGGCACCATGGGCAGCAACTCAGCCACTGCATGGCCATTGTCCACTCAGGCAAACCCTCAGCGGAGGCTTGTAGGAGAACAATAAGAGGGCTGAGGCCACAGTCGATGTCTCAGAGCTGACCATGTCTTTCTGTTTGGTGAAAAGAACAGCCGAGGTGAGGACCTCATATTGCTAAACATCTGCTCCTGTAAACCTGTCAGGGTAGCGTTGTGTTTTGTTTGGTTGCTCTAACAATACCATATTTAATTCTGCACCTCAAGTTGTGCCACTTTGTTAACTGTAATAAAGTTTGGCCTCCTTTTGCTGCAGTCAGTCCTCTAGCCTTCTCAGTGTCAACGCTGCCAGGTGAGCCTAGAGTGGTCAGCTCATTAGCCCAAGAGACAGTAGATGTGCTGAATGGTTGTGGCTTCACGGGCTGTCCCAGGCCCTGAAGCACACAGTAGCCCTGTCCGTGGCACTGTCCGCTGTCCATGGTTCTGAAGCCCTCAGTAGCCCTGTCCGTGGCACTGTCCGCTGTCCATGGTCCTGGCCTCTTCTTGGCACAGTGAGATGTCTGTCGGCCTAATGGTCGCGAGAATTAGGATGGACTGTGAGACCACAGTATATTTATAATTATCTCTCAATCCCACTTGAGCAGCTGTCTTAATTTGCTCTCGATGGCACTGATTACTCGCTCCAACAGCCTGATTCACTCGGAAAACATTAGACTAATGGAACATTATTTGCCTTGAAGTGCAACCTGCGGAACAAAATGGATGAATTCTCATTTCTGATCATTTTGTTCCTCTTTCAAATAGCAATCAGTGCCCCCCACACAAGACCCTCAACCGATTACCCAAAATCAAAACACCTGCAGTATGTCACATTGTGAGGCACATCTCTGAAGAAGTCATTCAAAACTCAGAATACTAAAGAGTGAACTGAGTTTGCCATTTGGTGCCCTTCACACCTTTAAATTTGAAGACACATTGGTTTTATGGACAGACTCAGCTTTTCCCTGCTTCCCAGTCCTAATAAGAAGAACCTTTCTAGCTGGTGATATAATTCTTTTGAGGTTGCATGTGTGCCTGAATTTGTGTGTCATAAATACAGTTTATTCTATAAACTAAAATTACTGTTCCATTCACTCCCTGAAATCTGCAGTGAACTCTATATTTTGGAGCATACTTTTAGAAAAAATAAATTGTTTTGTGTAAAAACAGATATATTATTATTCCCAAAAGGTCAACATTTTAAGATCTAGCTAAATTATTTTAAACAGAAGAAGATGGAAACCATCTAAAAAGATCTAAACATCTAGTTTGACTATCTGTAGTTACAAAGTTCATGTCAAGGCATGCACAGGACAATAAGGTCAAATTTATTAACAACACAATTACTCTTTAAAATGCTTGCCCTGACTAGGAAAGGATATTGGCTAATTGAGACCCGTATCACTGTGCACATAGGTGAAAAAATAAGCCTGATTGGTTGACATTTTAGCGTTAGAAGTGTTTACTTAAATGTTTCTGGTAAACCCTTTTCCTACCATGGCCTTTTCTTGAGATTTATAACCGTACAAATTAATGAATTAATCGATTGAATTCAGGATTTCGAGTTTGTCTGTAATACAGACTAGTGCAATAGGCAGGCCAAATTTAAGATATAATAAAAAATGGAAGCTGTAAATTTAATAATTTTTATGCAAATTAAAGTACCAAATCAAAGTATAAACAATATCACCACAATCTAGCAAAATAAGAAAGTTGCATGTTATACTTTTCCAATTCTGTCGTGGATGATTTCCACTACATGGGCCACATTGTACGCTAAGATGTTCCTAATATGAAATCAGTTAGAATCACATACTAGTATAAGGAATGTCTTGTGGCATTTTGAACATTTAATAAATACGAATTGAATAAATAAATAATAAATTAAGCATGAACCAGCCAAATATAAATTAGTAACCACGACCACGTGACTAATATACCACAGGTGTGCCGCCACAGCCACTTCTTCACGTTGACATGGGTGTCCTCGCGCGGTTAGTTGCTTTGTTTTTATGACAAAGTCTATTTACAAACATTTTGTCAAAGAAGTACAATGTATGCATCACTCAATTTGTCAACGGACGAGGACTCAAATTTAAGCAATTCGGACCCCCAGAGACTTCAAGAACTTTATCACTGGCATGTAAAAATTGGAATAATATCAGTGTTAGGCATTATGATTACCTTAGGGAACATAGCAGTTCTGCTGGTTATTGCTTCTTCTGTATCTGGCTGGTCAAGGAATTCTCGCTACTTCCTTCTCTCTCTCACTGGTGCAGATTCGGCGTTTGGACTTATTGTCATGCCTTTGAACCTTTGTGTGAGTCTGTTAAGAGATTACAGGGAAGGCCCGGACGTGCTTTGTCATGTTGTGGCCTTTTGTAATGCGACGGTCTATTCGACTTGCATGTACACACTGGCAACTATAAGTTTGGAAAGGTATATTGCAGTATTTTATCCGCTGAAGTATTCATCGCTGATGACAAGGAGGAGGACGCTTTTCCTGATTGCATTTGCGTGGTGTTTCCCACCAATTGTATTACTGCCGATATCGTTTCCTAATGGTATAATTGAAGTGCATTTTTCTACTGCATCTTTGGTCTGCAATCCAGCCTACTCTACAAACGCTGCTTACTCCCTTACTTTGACATGTTTTATATTCTTTCCTTGTTCACTGGTCATGACCTATGCAAATTTAAGACTGTGGTTTGCAGCAAAAAAGCAGAGAATAAAATTGCGCAAACATGACCTGTTCAGTCGCAGTAGACGCGACATAGCCTCTAGAGTGCTTGTGCCAGTGATGACTGTTTATTACACCTGTTGGGCTCCTTGCATGGTCGCTATGATCTACAACGGTGAGTATGTGGACATTACAGTATTCAATCAAAATTACATTAGAAATCTTGATGGCAGTTAATTTAGTCTAAAACCAAAGATTTTTATTTAATTAAACTCCCTTTAGATTAGCTTCTCAGACTGCTCTGTGTCTCTGATGTCTCCTGTTGCCTAGTATGCATATTTTGTCTCCTCTCAGCTGTCTCGGGATGCAGTGTTCCTGAGTGGGTCGAGTTTGTTGTGGTGTGGTTGCCAACTTCCAATGGTTTTCTCAACTGCATCTTCTACTTCTGGATTAACCGCAATTTTCGTAGGAAGTTCCACATCATTTTCCAGAGGTTGTCCCTCTCCATCTGCCCCAAACTGACCAAGGCCCTGGCTGCCAGCACTCAGACTCAGTTTGTCTCTGGAATCTGGGACAATAACAAAAGCATCCATGGGCGATCGGCTACTGTCTCTTCCTCTTGCACCATTCTCACCTTAGCTGAGGAGACCCACCTTTAATGGCTTTTACGCCCATGGAAAAGGACTGTTTTCCATGCATTACTTCTCGTTATGGGTTTCAGGCAAGACTACAGTGCAGGTAGGTCCCCCGATGTGTGGTTACTCAACTCATACACTGGTTGATTGTCAACTTGTTACAATGCAGATAGATTGACATGGGGACATTGCAGTACTGTTAAACTTTAATTACCTCTAGTAACCTAATGGACAAGACTTTAATAACCTATTTTAGTTGCCACATCACATCTCTTTGGATTTTGTGTTATTTGTCTTTTTTTAATCATCAACCAAAACATACATCCGTTCATAAGTATTGTCAATATGACTATATTTTTCTCTTCGATTTTTTGGGTGCTTTTTTCTATTTTACAATGAGCTATGTCATGCCACACAAGATTCCATGCACTATCTGCAAAGTCATCTTAAAACATATTTTAATTTTTACTCTTCTTATTGGAACATGTACATCCGAAGGTTGTTATTGGAATTATCATCTGAATTGAACTTGTGCCTAACAGTGTCTCTAGCCACCATGTTTATATTGCCCATATGATCATTATTTTACATGGTCAATGTGTTTTATCTGCATTTTGATAACATATGTTTGGAAATTGACAAATTTAATATATAAGTTGAAAAAATAACTTTTTTGGGGGGGGGGAAATCAGCAGTGTTAACATACACATTGATTGTTGGGGGACAACTGCCCTTTCCACATTTTATACCGTAGCCTGCAATTAAGACCTTGGAATATAGCCACTGACCTTTGAAGTCATATCCATCCAAAGTATGCAGGGGGAAAGTAATTAAGAAGCTACCATGCGGAAAGGTCACCACATCGGTGCTTGTAGAAGATAACCCCCATCCCTGCCTTTGACTTCACTTTTAATATGCTAGGTGTCCTTAGAACTTTAAGGTGGTTGTTATATGTTTTGCAATCTCTTCTAATGTGCACCACTACAGAAAGATTCAACTATCCATGATGATGTGTTGTTAGTTGTAAAGTTTGAATTTGTAAGCACAAAAACTGAAACGTTCTTGGCATCAGCAACACTATCAAAATCAATACCATGCAAGGCAAAGCTTACCAACCTTTTTAACCTTTTTTAGATGTCATGATGCTGTACAGTTACTGTTAATGAGTAAATGATGGGATATTGTCAAACCATCTATTCAAAATATTTAAGATTGTGTTGAGCACATGAAATGCACTTTGTTATTGTCAAATTCGACATTTACGATGTCTTGTAAATATAAAAATGAGAATTTTACTGTTTATAAAAGTCAATAATAAATAATAATATGATTGCTTTTGATGCTAATTATGTCTGAATGTTCTCTGAAATAAAGCATTTTGCCGTTGATACATGGAATCGTCCTATTTTATGACGTAATGAGAACAGGCAGATAGAAGTTCCTTTTTGTTGGAAATGTTGGTTAATAAGGCTGCTAAGTTATTCTATAGTTCATCTAAGCATGGCGTAAAGCACTGCAGTTTGAGTAATATGAGTAACCTTTTTATTCTGACAAATTGTGTTAAATAAAATCTTATATGTTGCTGAATGTTGATAGGACCCGTGCGTCATAAAAATGTCTGAGGGTGTGACAGCACCATAAGAACTGCTGGCTTGTCAGACCAAACGTACTTTGTTGGTAGTCTCATTTAATTTCAGGAATGCCACATGAGAGCTCACACTGCTCAGCCAGACATAGAAGTGCCTTTTTTATCTTGTAAACACCATGTGCGCTTCAAAGAAAACAATTGTCAACGGTTGTTCTGCATTTTTATTTTAAGATGAATTCATTCCAGCCAATATCTTGTCAATATGCCTCCAATGCATGTTTACATCTTTGAGCGGTTGAAACCCATTTTCTTTTTAGGCCAAGAAAACACGCCTGGCTAGGAACACTGAATCCTTGCTCGATCTTGCGGTGGTGTTATTGATTGTCTAACTTGGGCATGCTGTTTTTAGACTGAGTAAATAGAAATGTGAGAAATGAGACCACTGCCTTTATTTAGTGCTCGTAGATGTAATGATATAGAAATGGCGCTGCCGCTTCATCAAGATGACTACATTTCAAAATATAATTAATTAAGGATAATTCAATTGGAGCTCTTTGTCTTGAAGATAAGTAGATGTTGTGGATTGTAAGCTATTCCTGGGCTGGTACATAAGACTAAAATGTGAATCTTCCAGTCAGGTTTCCAACAGATTTACTTCCCTTCTATGAGCTGTGGGTAGTGGTGTAGTAAAGCTTTGCCATCCACAAACTCCACAAGAGCCCTCACAGAACAGAGTGCCCTTGCTAAGCAAACCACCAAGAGCACAAACAAATGTATCACACTCCAAACATGCTCCGTCAGCAATAGGTGGAATCACATCACACACAAAATCAAGCAAAAACAAAACAAGAATAAGCCTGGTCATAAGCCTTTCTGAACAGCTGGTGTAACATAGGAAAGACAAATGAAATGGCTTGGTGAATGAATGCAATTAGATTATATATTAAAATGTATAACGTGTTAATGTGTAAATACACAAATAAAAGACACTAAAATTAGCCTATCGTTCTTAAAATAAAGAACCCTACTGCTATCATCTCAATCACAGCTTTTTTAAGAGGTTCTGTCTGTCAACCTGATTACTCAGCTGTTTACATGCCTAATTAGTCTGGTGTTATTAGAAGCCCAGCTTCAATAACAAACACTCGCTTTTATTTTATTTTTCATCTTATGATAATGTGATTTTGCCCTTAAAGCAGAGGGCATTCTATTAATATGCTGATATCATGCCCCATATGCTAGACTATGGATTAACCTTGATTTCAAATTCCCACCCATTAGGCCCAGCCAAAGTGACCAGCTTTGTTCTTGGGTTGTAGGGCATATCAATGTATTTCCTACTAACTGAACAACACACAGGTCTGTTTGACAATGACACAGAAAAATTACTAACAACATTTAGTTAAATTAAAAGCCTTGATTCCTCTATTAGTCTGTTTATTGTTAGTTTAGAGATAATTCAGCCGTTCTCAGATTTTGTGAATGGCTGTGAGCAACACCATATAACATCCCACCAAAGTATCACATTTATTCAGAAAGACAAAAATATTTTTATGATACCTGTGTTGTAGTCTGCGGCAAGTCCCAAAAAATGTATTTATGCCTTGGTTGATAGAATAGTTTTAACTGTGTTCTATGAAAAGAGATATTCCTCTGGAAACAGCCAAACTCCCTTTTTAAATGTGTCAGTTGGGTAGAAGCATAACGAATAAGGTATGGGAAAATAAATCAATTTAGCTAGGCTTATTAAAATCAACCTTTCATGTCATCTGATTCTGAAGACATTATTGGTGCAGTTGCGGTAGCTGTAACTTTAGATTCTCTTCTTTCCCCCAGTGCACAACTATAGGGTAAGACTTTATCCTGTGTTTTCCCCTTTTAATGATGTGGTAGGAGCCTCACCATGTCTAGTTACTTTGGGCTTGTAAAAATCAGATGGGTTAATGAAATGGATGAATCATATCCCCATTAAACTGGTTTATCCTTAATATACACATCGATAATTGCTTATTGATGGCTACCAGTTGGCTACATATTTTCATTGTATTATTTTGTGCAGACTACAGGACCTTGTAAATAACATCTTTAAAATCCATTAATCTATTATCCGCTGCTTGTCAATTTTGTCCCATAAAAAATTCTAATAAAAAAACTAAATTGTAATGGTCCCGACAGCCATGATTCCTGTTAGACTGATGAAGATAAAAAAGGTTATTGCGGACTGTTGAGAAAGATATGTCTGAAACTGCCACAGAGGCTGCTGGGAGCTGCTGTGCTCTCAATGGCTCTCCCTGGGGAGCGGCAGCTGATGGAACTGACAGCTGACTCAGCCATGGGGAGGGATATGGATGTCTGTCTGATGGCTTCATTGACTGCCTCAAAATATCTCTGGCCAATTCTGCATCATCCTTTACACACGCAATGGTAATAGTTTCTGCCAGCATCCCTATAGATCTATGCACTTTAAGTGGCTTTGTGTTCAGTGCGTCACGGGTAGATGAAAAAGTAGTTACAATAGAAACCTCTTCACTCAGCTGTTGTCACCTTATTAACTTTTCCCAGAGGCAAAACTGTTTTTAACAAACACGTTATATACTTACTACATCAGGATCAACAACGCATTTAGCCAATAGTTCATAAATAGGATCAAAAACTTGTTGAGAAATTGTTATAATTATTGCTTGACATAGACAATATCTTTCTGGACAGAGTTAAAAGTTGGGAATGCTACCAAAGATTGATCAGCAGGCTAATAATTCATAATAGTCATAATATATTCAATATAATATAGTCTGTTGTCTTCTAAATACCAATGATTGCTGTAATTTCAAACTACACCATGCTGGACAGTCACGTTAAAAAAGCAACATTTTGTAGAGGTAATAACAGTGAGTCTAAAAACCGATCTATATATCCTAAAATGGTGTTGTAATGTATGATTACCTATTTGTAATAAACACATTTTAAAACCAACCTTTTTGCACGGAGTGCTCCACTGATAGCAGTGTGTAAAGAAAACATGAAAACATGAAACCTAACATAGCAACTTGTTGAAAAACATGTTGATCAACAGGAGTCACAAGATAGGCTCATTTGAACTACTGTCATTTCAATCGAGAATTATGTTCTGAGATCGAATATCAGACAGGCTAGACTTCAAGTTCTAATGGGGAGGATGCTATGGGCACCTCAGTGTATTTTACACAAGATGAAAACACCTTTTATAGCTAAAATACTCTCAAGTTCTACAACATAATGAGAGAATGCAGAGTAACAGTTGTGGTTGTGCACGGTTTATCTTTTTGATTCTTGTTATTCTTGAATCTCCCACCATGTGTGATTGCAGTTCCTCCTGTGCCCACCGACTTCCATGCACTTGAAAGTGCCCCCGTTGATTTTCCCTAGTCAATTCCTTGATGAATGTATTAGTGTACATTTAAATAAAGAGGTTGCATACGTGTAATCGGCCAGATGAGTAGATTAGTTTGTTGTTATTTTTGCAGTCAGTCGCACAATATGGGTAAAGAAGTAAAACAAATGTCTGATTATGAAGTGCCATCTAGTGTTCACTTTTAAGTATTAGTTATGGGGTTGAGGAGTAGACTACACATGTTCACTTCGTACATTTTATTATATGATGGGTTCTCCCCTATGATGGGCCACAATAATCATGCATGTGTTTGTATTGTGCCATATTTATTGAAAACTATTCTTAACTATGTTCTTTGAGTGGGTGACTATATTATGACCTTTGGTGATGTACTGCTTACCTAATACAAATTAAGAAGAAAAAACACTTATACTGAAAAAAACAACAACTACTGACTCAGTTTGTGAAACATTTTAACAATTTCAACCATGAGTGGGACATTGATTGGACTTTTGTACCACTATGATGAAATGTTTTGAAAGGGAGATTGATTACAAGGGCCCTGCGAAATAATGACTCTAGAGAGACCAGTTTTTATTTTTTTATTTGACCGTTTAACTAAGTAATGTGGGCCATTAAGAAACTTGAAATAGATTGATTTTGAACAAATACAAAAAATATGCAAACTGATCTATATTCTACAACACTCTTTTAGGTTTGAATAAATTATTGTAGTTCTACCTTCATGAATGCACAATGTGGAACGAAAAGACAAGGATTGGGGGTAAACCGCTATCATGTAGACTTCCATTCAATCCAAATATATTCTGGCCTATTTATTAACAGTAGTAATCGTCTTTACAAAAGTTACTCTTAATTTTTTGATACCACGGTTTTGCAGTTATGACATTTGATTGACATGTATAGGGGGACATGATCAGACAAGTGGGTCAAGACACAGTCACGTTCATATAGTAAATTACTCTACAAAGTCCTCTTGCTCTTAGGAGATCTGTTGGTCATTACATCTCATCGCACCTTATGTGTTCATCATATCAAGGCAGCATAACTGCCGCTGACTCCTAATATGTGGAGGGTATTGTCCGCCAAAAAACGTATGCATAGCCTTGTCCAAAAGAAAAATATATGCGCATTAAAAGAGCATATTTGACATGAGCGAGACATGCATTACGCACGCTCGTCTCGTGATCATCAAAAGAACAATTGTGATTGGTTTAAACTTATAAAGGAGACGTTTCATTGGTACTCGTTAACATGTGATGTATCACCGGTGTAGGAGGTCGAAGCTACCTAGCATAGTGTTCGCTGTCTACCTCGCGTTTTTTTTGTACATACGAATCTTGCTTGGCAATAGAACGTTTAGAAACTATAATCGTTAGTCAGACAATATTTACTTGCCAGCTACTTCAGCAGTGCTCTGTCACTAGTCTTTAACTAGCAGGAGGAGAGTTCATATTATTTCTGGATACAGATTACATATGCAAGCTAGCTCTACTAAATTAGCTTAGCTTTAAGGATGGGTGAAGAAATCAACGACCATAGCATGAAAACAGTCGATGCTCCAGCCAACAACGAAAATGGGGGTAGCATTTTAACAGAAGATAGCGGCGTCAAATATTTCACTTTGGAAGAAATAAGAACTCATAACTTGAGCAAGGACACATGGCTTATCATACATGATAAAGTGTATGACATCACAAGTTTCCTGGAAGAGGTAGCTAATCAAGCAATGATCGTAGTTTGCAATTGGTTGACTGGCTTAATCTTAGATTAGCACAGCGATCATATTAGGTTAGTACGATATGTCAACATAAACAGCTAGTTTATTCGTCTTTGTGCTTAAAATATTTTTTTAAAGGCGCATTCAAATGTTTGAATTCTATCACTAACTGTTAGTCTGAGTGACAAAGCCAATATAACGTGCTAGCCTGCCCGCCACTTCTTAGTGTTGTAAGAGGTCATTGCATAGTCACTGTTGTGCAACGCTGGCCCCTGGCATTACATAACCATAATGAATAAAAAAAAATGAACAACAACATCACCAGTTCACATTTGAACCTAGAAAATGTCAAAAGAAAAATTCTACTTTCAGCATCCAGGAGGCGAGGAGGTTTTGTTCGAGCAGGCAGGTGCAGATGCAACAGAGAGCTTTGAGGATGTAGGGCACTCCACAGATGCCAGAGAGATGCTGGACCAGTATTTCCTTGGAGAGCTTCACAAGGTAAACCTTGCCAGTCTGCGCTTTAGTTTCAAGTGTTATTCTAAGGAGACTTTGAAACAATTAATTTCTTGCCTTGCTGTTTGCCAGTGGTTTAAAATTAATAATATTTTCTATTAATGCAACAGGATGACAGGAAGAAACAGAATGCCACGGTAAGAGGTGGAGGCTATGTTTACGTGTTGGCATTGTTTTTTTGTCCGTGCTCTAGAAATTAAAACATGTCAAGGTATATGGACAACATTGTGCAAAGTGGTACTCTTATTTCATTTACTATATTTATTTTGTTCCACAGGATGTATATATTTCAAATTCCTCAGAGTCCAGGTTAGTAATAAACAATAGATTGTCATACTTTCACATTTTAAGACACTTGGGTATTTACGAGTGTGCTTTTTTGCATTTCTTTACACCAGCTCGTGGACAATGTGGGTGATACCTACTGCTGCTGCTGCCCTTGTGGGGTTAATGTATCGCTACTACTTGCTGGAGCACAAGTCTTCTTGAGTTTTGCCATTGTCTGCTCATCTCATGCTTTCTCTCTGGAGGCTTTGAATTGTTTGACCAAACCAGCCTGATATAGAATATGCACAATACATCTGAGGATAACAACCCTTGTGTAATTTCTTCCACTGGGGATCAAAAGGAATGGACGAAACACTCTTTTCTCACGCCTTTTTCATATAACACTGTACCTGACAGCCAGGGAGGCGGACTCATCATCCCACTTCCTGCCATTTTCTTTAAACTGTTTTCTAACCTGCAGTTCTTGTTATAATCACTCAGCCTTTTGTCATTTGTTCGATCTACTTTAAGTGTGATATAAATTATTTTGTCTGTCCCCTCATTTTTGTTTACATGCTATCAGTTGTTCAGTGTCAGACATTGTATGTGTCATATGCATCACCAGATAACTATCAAGAACAGCTGCAGTATAATATTTTGAAGATTGTTGGAATATAGTCTGCTCTTCAGTGAACAGACCCTGTTTTTTATTCGCTACTGTTTGACTTTGATCCAGTTTTATTTTCTTTACCCGTTACTATACAAATTATGTCCATCAAGCTACAATACTTTGCAATTGGGTGTCTGTCAATGTATGTTCTCTTTTTTTATACAATATTTTTGTGTTATCGATTGAGGTCCTTTTTTTTTATAGTTCTGGATGAATAATTATTTAATTTGATGTAACCTGGCTGGTGATTAATGGCATATATTTAGTGTAAATGGTGGAAAGTAGATAGGTACAAATTAGTATATGTTTCTATATATATATATATATATATATATATATATATGCAACCTTTTGGATTTTAGTGTAAATAATACTGAAGCAACTACATAGCA
>JAVQJS010088804.1:0-19308 GCA_036024795.1 Galaxias rostratus | reverse complement strand
CTCTCTCTCTCTCTCTCTCTCTCTCTCTCTCTCTCTCTCTCTCTCTCTCTCTCTCTCTCTCTCTCTCTCTCTCTCTCTCTCTCTCTGTATATATATATTAATGAATGTATGTCATACTTCATAATAACCTACCGTATGTTTTGAGCACATTTCCGTTCACAGTATAGATTGCATGAGAGTCAACACTCTGTTCTGTCGTTACCCTGTGTATGCCGGCCAGCCGGCACACAAAGAGTTAACTGTCATTGTTTTTGTTGTTGTTTGGGTGCAGAGCGGCAACAAGGTGACCCTACAGACCACGGCCCTGGAGAACACCTCCATTAAAGTGGGACCAGCCAGGAAGACCAGCTACAAGGGCAAGATGGCTCGACGCAGCAAGAAGAGCCGCAAGAAGGACGGGCAAGAGAGGTTAGAACACCTAGGCGTCACAAAAAGGGTTGAGGAGGCTTTGAAAAGCACAGCGCAGTTTTCATAAAAAACTACATCAAACACCCAAGCTACACAACGGTTCATTGAAAACGTGTTGCTGCATTTTGTATAAGTTACCAACACTTAAAATGTATTTTTTTCTAGCAGACGACGCAGTATCTGGAAGAAGTTGACCAAGCACACCACCCCTCCTATGCAGAGTAGTCGTAGCTTCTCCTCAGGCCTCCAGCACTCTGTATCCTCCAGCGACAGCCTCTCTGGCTCCCCCACACAGAGCCTCTCTCCTGGGCCTTCCACGCCCTGTCGCTCGCCTGCGCCCGATCACTCTGGAGGTGAGGCAGTGCCGCCCTCTGGTGGTCTATACTAGTCAATGCCATGCTCAGTTTGAAAGTTTTTCCTTTTTTACTTGTCTTAAGAGGTAACTTAGAATCTCACCAATTTTAAAAGATCGAAGTGACGGTGTTCTAAATATTTGCATTTGTCCTTAATACCCCCAGGCGTTGTCAACACGCCAATTCAAATATGTCTACTTTCCATAATACAGCAGACAAAACGATATGCCAAGCTTTTCTATCTTGTAATGTGTGTCTGGTTTTATGTTATGGTGCTTCTTTCTGCTCCTCAGACTCCAACTCCCCCCAGAGTTCGTCCCCTTGCTCCAGCTCCCCCAACTCCCCGGTGCCCCAGCCCAGGCCCAGCTCCCTCCACGTCCTGGGCCGATACACCAAGGCCGGTCGCTGCAAGTCCACCAGCAGCATCCCTCCGTCCCCGCTGGCCTGCATCCCCCCTCCGCAGCCCCTCTCCCCCCAGTGCTCTCCGTCCTCCCTCCCCGGCCACCCCAAGACTTTCCAAGGCTTTCATGGCAAGACTCTGTCCCCTCCCACCATCACCCGCCACACCGTTCGCCCTCGCAGCGCCGAGCCTCCCCGCTCGCCCCTCCTCAAGAGGGTCCAGTCGGCGGAGAAGCTGTCCGGCGCGTACCACGGCGACAAGAAGGCCTACGCCACGCGCCGGCACACCATGGAGGTGCCGCTGTCAGAGGGGGAGGCTCTGGAGGACCTGGATGGAGACGGGGGCGCCACGGGCTTCGTGTGCGTGGGAGAACATGGCCGCCAGGGGCTGTTCCTGGCAGGACAGAGGTCACACAGGGACCCCTCCGGCAGTGAGCACCACCCCCACTCACACCACCACCAGCGCTCCAAGGAGGAGGTGGTGGTGATGAGGAAGCTAGCCCTGACCGAGAGGAGGGACTCTTTCAAGAAACAGGAAGCGGTACAGGAAGTGAGTTTCGATGACCTGGAAGAAAAGGAGGCCACAAGCCCATTGCTACCTGCCAGACAGTCCCGCTCCACGGCCTCCTGGATGAACTCTGTCCAGTCTGAAACCAGCCAGGAGCAGGAGGACGGTGGAATGAAAGGTACGCAGACGCAGACGCAGCCGCAGACGCAGCCGCCGCCGCAGCAGCACCACCACCAACAACAACAACAACAACAACAACAGCGGCAGCAAACCAAGCCAAAAGAGAAGAAAGGGTTTTAAAAATGCTTCTCTCGAAATGACTACAATTGTTCGAGAACATGGCGGAATCTTGGACGGGTTTTTTGGCTTCAACTCTCAAACTGACCAGCAAGCTACCTACCTACCTACCTACCGTATGTTAGTTGGAGATGACTTGCATGCATGTTCAAAATAGTGTAGTGTACAACTCAAGCCGATAATCATTTTAAAGCAACTGCTAGAAAGAGAAAAGAACAAAAAAGATGTCATGGGTTCAGCAACTGTTTGCATCCTACCTTGCAAAATATGTAATGTCAACGTTTGCTTGACATCCAATCTAGTTGCTTGTTTTCTCATTTGGTTCTCAAATCACTGTGGCACCTATGTATTTGTGTAAATAATCCTTTTTTTTTTTTTAAATGAAGAAACCTATTTATGACTTTTTATACTTGCTCATACTTGAATGAAATGATTGGAACCCCACCGGAAAACTTCATGTGTTTTTTGAAGCACGAAAGTGGAGACATGAAATGTGCATTGAATTGATTACCAAGTAAAGTTTCTTCCATGGTGTGACTGTTGTTTTAGTGTTGACCTATGACCTTTTGAAATGGAACCACAATGTTTACTATGTGTACTGTAATATGGTGTTTCAAGGAGCAGAGGACTTAACATTCTTTCTCGATTCCTACAGGAACATATATACAATTTAGTGATTGTGCTTAATGTGTAGTCTCTGTGGTTCTTGAAATCTGCAACATCTTTACCTTGATGTATTGGCGAAAAAACCGTCAGATGCTTTTTGATTTGACTCTGGTGCCAAAGTATGGCTCAGCCATCCACGCTTACTGTACTGTACATAGGAGGCAATGTGTATGCATTGCTACGTGCGGGCAATATTTTTCTTTTTTCTTTTCTATGGTGAAATAATTTACATTATGGTTAAAGAAAAAAACAGAAAAAAAACGACAATGCATGCACATATACCTTTATTGCTACCTTTTTGATCAAGACTGTTGGCTATTTTGTGCTGCCCCAACTCTTGCCTTGTTTTTGAAGCAACCCTAACCTTCCCTTCAAATCTAAACCAGCAGGAGTCTTGCTAAGCAATCTATTTCAGGATGACTTCATTTAACAATCTCTACTATTCTATCTAGCTCCAACTCAATGTAAGAAATGTACAGTGTATGTAGAGATGCACTCCCTAAACTTTTTTTTTAAACTGTAATATGAATTAATGTTTACATTTTAGGGGAAATGTATGAACATTTTTTTTTAAATACCTTTTTTGTTGTATAATTATTATTATGGAGTGATAATCATTAGAAGGACTATCCTCCCTGTAATCCCATTGTGAGAGAATGAAGGAACAGGGTGGTTATTTGGTGTATATTTGGATAAGGAAGTAGATTTTTTACGGTGCTGTTGGGGATGTGCTGTTGACCTATATAACAAAAATAATGGGCCTTGCAACAGCAGGGAAGAGGGTGTTTTTTTAAAAAAAGTGACCTTGTAAGGGTAGAAAGAGTTGAAGATTTAACCTGTTGAATGTGGTTTGGATTGTCCATAGAAAGGATTTTACAGTTTTTTTTGTTTTGGATTAATTTGGTTTTGTTATTGTAACATCTTGCAGGAAGTCATTCTATGCATTAGTAGTTGAAGTCCCAACTCTTAGTCTACTTAGGATAATTTATCCCCCCCTAAAAAACCTTTACCAAAATCGCTTACACCATCTTTAATATTTGTTTTCATGCAGACTTAACTGCCTCCTGTGGTGATGGAATACATGGTTTGGTGTTGTGGGTTACGGGAATGTATTAACCATGCAATATTTAGAAAACCTTTGCGCCAATTGACACTTAAAATAAGCAGGACTATAATCAACAGGGATTTCATAGTTTAATATTTGTTTATTGCACTTTGTTAAATATTAATTCATTACTCATTAAGTTTTTTCTCACTTTCTAAGAAGTTTATTATGGGATAGGCTTTTAACATCACATTAATATTGTCAACTTTTTTCACACCTGAAAGTGTTTTTGTTTTCCCCCCAACATTTGTGGGTAGTTTTCACCTTTAATATCAAAGTTTATGCTTTTCACTTAATACGTGTTATTCATGTGTTTGTCAATGGGATTTCCAGTGCAAAATGGTGTATGAACTTGTCTGTTTTCTATCGTTTAACCGTGTTTGAAATAAACTAATGGTAGAAAATGAATGTTGATTTTATTTTAACAATTCAGTCATGTCAACTAGAAGTAAAAGTGGACATGGTATTCTTCGTGGTTACTAATTTCATACAGTATGGATAAATAGTTGTAAGATGTAGCTTGGAAACAGGTTAATCACTTATACATAATAATAGGGTAATTATGCATGTAGGTAATTTGCAGTAGAGCTACATCGTTTTTTGCCTAAACTAATACTCGTGGAAGAACTATGAAACTGACTAAAGCGTTATCTTTGTAGCTTCAAGGGGGCGCAGCGGTTCGTACTTTCCCGACAATGTTCGTGCGTTTCCACCCTCTTCATTTCGGTTCCCACGCATTCTCCTTTCCTGCACCGCGCTGCTGTTCTGGAAAATGGCTGTGGCGAGCAGAGAGTTATGTGCGGCAAAAGAAAGAAATGGAGAAAGAAAGAAAGCGTCGCCGAAGTGACCTGGAATGGAAAAGTTAAATGCACTCCAACGACAAGTCACGGACAACGTTTTGTGAAACACAAAACTTTTAAAAGTGTTTAAGCACGCTGTTTTAAGTGAATTATTGGAAGAAAATATATGCGGGTGAGTTTTTCCAAGTTATTGCACATTTCCAGTACAGCAAGTCACTGTACTCCGAAAATGGTGGAAGAACTGTAACGTTAGCTGTGGGCCCTACCAAACTCAGCATAGTTTAGTTGAAAGTTGTAAGAAATAGTAATGTGTTTACATTTAGACAGCAGCAGATTGGTTTGCACAAAAGTCTTTGCAGCTCCAATAGTTGCACGAATGTTGATAAACTATCGCATGTTGCATGCTACTGTCGCTTGCTTGTTGGCAGTTGAGTTGACATGTCATCTTGTCAACCAAATGCGCGTGTTGTAAAGTTTGTTTTTACACTGTAGCCACACATTTATTTACAAAATAGTTGGATAAAGTAACTATCGTGTTGTGTTTTGATCAGATTGTTTTTGTCATGAAGACATGTTGGGAGCGTAGATGTTAATGCGCAGAATCAACCACTGTAACATTAAAAATCTAAGACTCGGTTGATATTGAATTTGGGACACTTTTTTTTTGCACAAACGTGAGTGTAAAGTAGCCTATGTTGCATAATTAGTTTTAAATTTATTTGACATTTTAACACTTCATCTACCACAATAAATGTTTTTGTGTGTCAAATAGATAACTTTTAAATCCTTCCACAGTGTTTTTTAATCTTAGTGATTTGCATCAAACACATTGAAGTTTTAGATTTTCTCTCAAAAGTATGTTATTGACATTTTGATTTTTTTTTTTTTTCTTCATATTCTATAAACCATCATCATGCAATGTAGATACGGTCCTACGCACTTCAGAGCAAACTACAGATAATCAAATCATTCAAACATGAGCTGTTTTCCTACAGTAGTTCTTTGTAAGTAGAAAGTCGAACTTGTGTCTCTTGTTCATAACTCAGACCGATCAACTGTATCTTGGCCCCTTCCACTAATTAATGAGTTACTGTATTATGTAACACATTGACAGTACATTATTATTATGATCAAAGTAAATGATTTTACTTATTTGTAATTTGTGTCATGTTAGACTACTATTGGAAAGATTGGGATTATTTTTTATTAATCTACCATCCTCATTTTCATCTGAAATGTTAAGGGTTCCAAATCAACAAAGCTTATCAAGATATTTGGCTTAATAAAATGCATAGCAATCTGCTGCCCTAACATCAGAATTTGAAATCCAACTTGGAATTGTCTTTCCTATGTGTACTGGAATAAACAAAGTTGAAAAAATTAACAAAATTTGTGACTTGTAGTAGTGGAATTGTAAACATGAGCGAGAGAGGCGAAGTTGGATTGTACGGGTTGAATTTGGTGCCCGGAGGCTAGTACTTTCATCCCCCCTCCTATTACCTTATGTTACATTACTGTTCCAAACACCCAAATTTTAATGAATAATAACAAATATATCAAACTTTTCCATATAATAGAAGAAATAGATTAGTCATTGAATTTTTTTGCTAATTATGCCAGATCACTGATACTATCAATGTATTTTGTCCACAAAGAGGTAAGGCCAGGCTGTTGTGAGTTCATACAATTGTTAGCTCAACCATTTCTGTATAGTAAACTGAGGGACATGGGAATGAATTTAACAGACTTTGTGAATCGTGGTTGGCTTAACTTGTTTGTAACGCTTAGTTCGAGCTTTCTAGAAATCATCTGTGTGATGTTTTTTAACATGCAGGCTCTTGAAACACACCAATTTAAATTAAAGTTTTAGTTCCACAATCTCCTAGAACTCCGACTATAAATTGAGTGTCAGTAAAAATGGAAGGCAGGCCTACACAGAAAAGCTCCAAATCGTACTATCAAATACTTTAAATAGTAATTTTATGTTCAAAATTAGAGCGCGGTCTGTTAAGAATTTTGTAATTTT
This sequence comes from Galaxias rostratus, assembly GCA_036024795.1. NCBI lineage: Eukaryota > Metazoa > Chordata > Actinopteri > Galaxiiformes > Galaxiidae > Galaxias > Galaxias rostratus. The sequence goes on along the minus strand of JAVQJS010088804.1, from coordinate 12,746 downwards.
TTGCTGTGTGTGTGTGTGTGTGTGTGTGTGTGTGTGTGAGGACAGATGGCTGCAGGCTGTGCATGCATGGTAGCGCCTGCTTTAGGCTTCCCTTAACTCTCAGCGTGGCAGGGCCAAGAGAGGAGCACTTTAAAGGTTTAATGCCCTCTAAATGAACCTATATTTAAAGGTTTAATGCCCTCTAAATGAACCTATATTCGTAACGGCTTCAAGAGAATACGTTGCTAAAGACGCTCATTGCAGTCAGCGTAATAGCATTTTATTTTTATTGTCAGCTATTACGTATGTTATTAATTGGTTTGTTTGTTTACATTTTTGTGATACATACATAGTTGTTTACTTTTTTACATTCATTTTAGTAGTTGTTTTTTTACATGCAGCTCAGTCAGGTCAATATATTTCCTGCAGTTGTATGTTGAAGCAAAATATTGTTTTTTAATAATTGTTTTCATTCTGACATTTTTATGCCATGAATTTTGCCGTGAGCATTATTGCTGCCCGAACACAGAGGGCAAACTAATTTGGACTTTTCAGTTGTCAGCTAAAACCATGGGTGCCATCCGTACATTACTGAATCTCATAACAGATTGTGTTATTGGCCTTTGTGCCATGTACCTGATCGGCACAATATTGAGTGAAGGCGAGGTTTCATAACATGCAAATAATAATTAACATTACATTTAACAACAGACTATCAACAAAACAAACCAGGGCTCACTAATATGCAGCAATGGTGGCTTTCTTACCCCTTTAAAATAAAGTAAGCAAACACATAAAATGCTGATAAGCCGCTAAGTGTAGTTTGGTTTGATGGTAATAACTTAAGTTGGGGATCACCCAAACAAATATTGAATGAGTAGCGGTAACCTGTAGAAAATACAAGTAAAAGACATGATGAAGTATTTTGGGTATCAGAAGAAGAAGAGAAAAAACATTATCCTGAATATCCATCAAGTTAGACTTTGTAAACGCTTTGAAATCCTATGGACAATCTGGACTGAGGTAAACATACAGCATCAACTTGGAGGAAGGACTGAGCATGGACTGGGTTTTTGACCAACAGGGTCTCAGTGAAAGTTCCTAAGCCCAAAAGTGCCTAGTCAGACTTGCAAATATAAGCAATCCTGGTTAACTGGCTGAGGACACAGGGAAACCAGACACGGGCTGTGGGCCCGGTCACTACTAGTCAGGAGCTGGTTCAGATGTGGGAATCCAGGCGTGGTACACCAATGAAAGTGACCAAAAATATATATATATATATCTGTTCACTCAATATGTCAGAATAGGTCAACTGTTTTGCACTCGCTGGGAAAAGGCAAACCTGGAATTTTGTTAATGTGGGTCTAAGCCAATGACAACAGTCAAGTCAGGACCACATTCGTCTCATTGAGTGGACAACTCGTTTGAACTATCTCCTCAAAAGTGTTAGTCTGACTAGTGGTATCCCAGTTAAAATGAGGGACTGCAGTGATTTTTTGAAGCATTCAGAAATGAGGCAGATATCTCTCATGTCTGAGGTGGTTTGAATTTGAGTTACAGAGTAGTTTATTTCTAAATACTTTCAATCTAAACCCTACAAATAGTCTGGTCAACTTCACAATTATGACCTGCACAAGGGGAAAATAAAGATGAAAAATACAGATAAAGTTGATAAATACTTTGAGACTTTGGGATATGGTTAAATGCGGTGAATCGTGCTGTCTTATAAATATGCTAGTCTTTCAATTATTCAGAATTTTTTCTGTTTTTATTAAGAATACAATCTGTACTTACTGTGATATAGACCTGTAAGGTTGTTATCTAGAAACTCTGAAAAAGACAACCATGAAAGAGTCTATGATGAAGTGAACAATGTCAACAAAACAAATATTTAAACAACCGCTGGTATTTTGTGTAGGCTTACACCTAATACACAGACTATTTTAGGCACAGAATCAGGTAAGCTTGTCCATTAGACAATCCACTTTAGTCACGTCAAGCACTGCAACTAAACTACTAAGGATGGTCATGTAAAATGGTATCACCTGTTTTACCCACAGAGTGCCTGTGTTTTGTCGTTTCAACACAATTTACAGAGCATTGTCAGGTATATCTGGGCATTCCCATATTGTGAATGAGATGGTGAAGAATGCTGCTGAACAGAAAGCTGACTGGGTGAAACATTCTCCAGCCCACCATGTTAGTGTAAATTTTGTGCTTTTAGCTTGTACAGTTGAGTGAATACTGCACTATCAGTAGCAGGGTATGTATTTGGGTCATGCTTAACTGCTGCATGACCAAGCAAATTGGTAATCTGTTGTGGTCAGGAAAGTCTGCAGGAAAAAGGAAATTGCTCCTCAATGTTAAATGGTCGGTTACAGGTACAAGTACAAATGTGTTGGCTACACATTTACATTTCCAAAACTGTAAATGTTGTATTTCTATAACTAATCTCATAGCAGTAATCTTAGTCTCAGGCTAGATATGTATTTAGAGGTACGCTGCAATCCTACTGTAAAATTGTGTCCATACAATTTTCTACATGTGTCAAATCGAGGGCATATAGCGGTACATTATATATGTGCTACTCCAAGGATAACCGTCAGAATGTGTTATGAATCGGTCGGAAAACTATGTTTTTTTTGTGTCCTGGGTTTTTAGTGTCCCGTTAACAAAGCCAAAAGCAATGTTTTTTTCTTAAAGCATTTTCTGCTTACACATTTAACTAAAAATAGTTTATTCATTGATATTAGAACACTTTCTATTAGCTTGTTTGCAAATCATTTCTGTTTAGAGATTTTATGTTAACATATTGTGACTGGTTTTTAGTGTGACACTGCCTGTTAATTTCCTTCTACTTTTGTCATAAAACTGGAGCATTCCAATCACAGAGGATGTTAGATAAAAAAAAAAACTCAAACTAACGTCAAGTGTGGAAAAGGTGTAGTTGTTTGGGTCAGAGGCTTGATCACTGCCTAGATACATTTTCTAATATTAGAACATTTCCTTGATTTGCCCGGCTTCTCTGGTGACTCTGAAGCACATGACCAAACAGCAGCCAATGAGAGGCCAGGATAAGCTTTCCCTCTCTCTGGTCTCTAGCAACAGTGAGTTACTTGCTGCAATTCATTAATTTTTTTTTTCTCCCTGTGGTCTCCCTCAGCCGTTTGGGCTCTCCTGATAACAAAGTGTGCCGTCTCTTCTTCTCCCACTCTCTCTGTCTCGTGACTGATCAAAAAGTGTAGGAAAATGGATGGATACTATGGCAGAAACACCAGCCGCTGCCTTAGAATATGGGGTACCACTCTCACAGCTGCAACGGTGCTGTAACAAGAGATCTGATTCTTCTGTCAACTCGCATTTAGTTGTTGCACTTTTTTCTGTGGCTCAGGGACAAACTGGACTACTGCGGGCAAGTTTCAGGCGATATTGTTCTTCGTTTCTAGCAACGTGGTGAACATAAACAAACAAGAAAAAATGGCAGGAGGGAAAACGGACTGGACTTTTGCGGATGGGGGTGGGGGGGCTTTCGGAGGAGGGGGCAAAAACTGTGTTGGGTGGACAGAGGGGGGGGGGGGGTCGGGAATGGGGCGGTGGTGGTGGGGGGGGGGTTGCCAGAGAGCAGACAAGGGGAGGTTTTGGAAGAAGAGAGAGGAGGAGGAGGAGGGTGGTGGTGGTGGGGCGGGAGGGGGGGCGGGGGGGTATGGTGGTGTGAGGATTGCGGGCTGTGGTTGGGTATGCCAGTGCCACGTGTCTAGCCTGGCACCTCTTTTCTTGGAGTCGGAGGATGTCGGACTGAGAGCGCTGGCTGAGTCCGTCCGGTTTCTCTCTGCCCAAAAAAAAGTAGGGTGAGTGTTTCCCTCCGACACATCCTGTAATCATGATAACTGTCTAACCTTTCAAACGCTGAGATTCCAACTTATGGAGAAGGACAATGTTTGCTTTCTTTTTTCGAATGTTACGTGGCGGTGGGGGTGGTGGTGGGGGGGTGTTTCAGACTAAGGTTCGAGAGCATGTACCCCCCGCGATTTAAGATACGCCACAGAGAGGTTTACGGTTAGATTTCGAACAGTTTTTAAGGTATTCTTGAGCAGTAACGTTCGATATCGCCTTGGAAAGTAACCCGCAGTCAAGCATACATGAAGCGATTGTACGTCAGGCCTGGCAAAGTGTGCTATTTCAATTTGAACGTTTCAAGAAATGTGCCCCGCATACCCTGACTCGAGATATGCAATCCTTCATTGCATCAGTCTTTCTCTCTTTCTTTTTTTTGACCCGTTCGTTCTCTCGGTCATCATTTCATTCTCAGATCATGGTAGAGGAGCCTTCGTCCTGTGCTGCTCTCTGGGACCACGGACTTAATCTGAAAACCATAATCCCCCCCCTCTCCTCTCCTCCTCCTCTCTCTCTCTTTTCGTCCCCCCACACACTCTCCAACCAAAATTCCCATTTTGGGGTTGAACTTGGTAGCTTTTTTATTTTGTCCCCTTTGATCATTTTATCGAGGCGTCAATACGCAAAGACCAAGGTAATTGAAGCTTGATTTTCGACAGATATAGATGAGTTTTGCCACTGTAAGATTCTCGAATTTTTCTAACATTGCCTTTCCGCTTTTGGATAAAATGTATTGCAGAGTGACAGACATAGTTAAAAGTATTCTTGGTAAAGTCTGCTTTTAACGGGTATAATTTTATCAGAGTGTTATCTCGGGCCTTGGCAACGCACTTAACGGGGAAAAACCTTTGAGTTTAATTTTCAACACACAGATAAAAAGCTTTGCTTTACAGCAATAGGTTATAGGACTTTAGCCGCAAGCTGGTTCGTGCGTCGAAATAATCGATGTTTTTGTTGTTGAAATAGTGTTTGCATGATTTGGTTGCTGTTTGTTTTTTTGGAGAATTATGCCGAGAATATGACGGAGGGGATAAAAAAGAATGTTTCAACAGAGAACCGTGGCAAAAGGGGTTTGCGTGTTTCAAAGTGAGATCCACTGAAACTGTTCTCATGGATATCTCTTTGCGTTCACAATTGCTCACATATCGCACAAGTATGTCCCGTGCCTATGAATTTTTATCGGCGTCCAGAAATCAGCGAGAACGGTGTGGCGTTTGACTTTTATTTTATTTTACTGTGGAACTTTGTTTAATTGCAAAGAGTGACAATGTAGGTTAAGTGTTTGGTGGAGAGAGAGAGAAAGAGAGAGACAGGGAGAGAGAGAGAGAGAGAGAGAGACAGTGAGCGCGTGAGAGAGTAGGGAAGTCTGGTTGTCCATGGAGCCTGACTGCTGTTAGGTTATGACGCAGCAACATCATCCCATCCCTCCATTCCAACCAAGACCGCACGAAACGCTCAGCGCTGCCGCAGTTCGCCATTTGCGTTCTCGCCGCCTTCGCTTTCGTGACATAGAAATGCGCTTTGCTTACAAGCTTTCCTCCTTACATTTTTTGGGGGGAAATATGATTAGACATGATTTGACCTGATTTTTTATCAAACTGGTCATTTGTTTTTTTGATTTCTGACATTATACTTATTGAAATTACTTTTATGCCTCCCTGTTTTCTTTCTGTCTCCCTCTCTCTCTCTCTCTCTTTCTCTCTCTCTCTCCCTCACCTCTATCCATTTTCTCCTCTGCATTTTTTTGGTGTGCAGGTTGTGTCACGTACAGTCCCTGTCCGGAACCAGAGAAGTCCGAGAGCCCGGAGAGCAACGTTAAGGGCCGTCCCGCTCCCCCCTCCCCCCGCCATCCCCCACGCACCTCCAATCAGGCAGAGAACGGAACGTAAAGGCCTTGGTCACCGTGGCTACCAGGAACCTCATCCAGCAGCAGCAGCAGCAGTGGGTTATTGCCGCTTGAAGGAGCATGTTGCCAACGCTGTCTCTCTGCTCCATCGTTTGGTTAAACCGGGGTATCAAGCTGAGGAAATTACCCGAGTCCGCCAACACCGGCCAGCTCTGAGGTAGAGAGAGCAACCATCGTCCTGCTCTAGTGTCCTGCCATCCCCTGTGTTACTTCCTCTTTTCTCCCTGCGTAAAACTTGAAGCGGCCATTTTAGAAGAAAAACGTGCCGTTAAGCTTTCGATGATTTATTTGTTTTCTGCCTGAAGACGCAGCAGCACTACAGTGTCTACCCCTCCAGAACCTTGCTGACCCCCTCCCCTTTATAGTTTTCGGGGTGCCCCCTCTGGCCTCAAGTCCCTCCTCCCATTGCATCCTCTGTCCGAGCCCTTGTTGTGTTTTTGATTTTCAAAATGGCGGTAGAGGGATTTCAGTACCTGGCTCTCTATGAGTACACTAAGGACTTGGAGGAGGACTTGGACCTGCAGCCGGGGGACGTTCTGACGGTCAGCAAGGCTTGTCTGCTTTCCCTGGACTACCAGGAAGGGGATGAGGAGCGCCCCGACCTCCTGGGCTGGCTGATGGGGTACAACGAGCGCACCAAGCAGAGGGGGGACTTTCCAGGAACATACGTCCAGTACTTGGGGCCTGTCAGGATGGCACTGCCCTCGAGCCAACCCAGGTCTCAGAGGCCCCTTCCTGCGGCTCCCAGACCAGAGCCATCACTTTCACAGGGTAAGGACAAAACCCTGGATTGATTCATTTGTTCCCCCTATACATTACAGATTTATGTGTACATAAGAATCGCATTACATTAGAGATACAGAATTGAATTCAGAAATGTGTGCTGTTCTATTTGTTTGTTTTAATCCACTTTTAGGGTGAATGAGAGGAAATGTTTTATTCGTTGGCAAAAGGCCTAATATCAGTAACCTTTCAATATTATTTTATGAAAGAATAATGGTCACAATCCAAATATTTCTTTTATCTAATTGGCCTTTATCTTGTATGTACAGTTATTTATTTTATGATATACTTGTATTTCATATTTTTAGGTTTAAAAATGCCTATTTTTATAAAAGAAGAATGAAGTCACCTTTCATAAAATTCCCTATTTGGTGTTTTGGTTTTGGTCCAGAGAAAAGGTTTGCGTGCGTTTCTAAACATCCCAGAGCGAACAGCTGTCAGCGGAGAGGGCAGGTTAGGCTTCCAGCTTATCATTTTGGTATTTTTATAGGGCTTTAACGGTCTAGCACTGGCCAAAGATTGACCCTCCTAATCTAGCCTTTAAGCGCCGTCCTTAGCCTCCCATGTTTAAAATGTGGCTAAGTAAATTATCCTATCGAATCTAATCCAGTCGCTGCCCGGACACATTTTTGTCTCGTTTCCTTAACTGCGTGAGTGATGGACAACTACGTTCTCTTTACCATACAAGTAATGGACAACATCGTCCCCTCGGCCACATGAGGGATGTACAACCATCTCTCTTCCTAAACATCCAGGGGGAGGACACAGTGTGTAGATAACACATTTGTGGAGATGTTTACATTAGTCTGTGATGGTCTGTTTAATAATATAACATTTTGACATTTAGTGTAGAATAGTTTCCCATTGTTTTCAATAGAGAGATAAGCCCTATGTTTCATATCGCTCGGCACTTGCAGCCTGATGGGACTTTGTGAACACAAGCAGGATTGATATTAATTTGTGAAGAATGGTCAATGGCTTGTTTCAACCAGTGCTGCTCTCCAAGTCAAACATACTATGCTCGGTGGTTGTTGGCTCTCTCCCTCTGCAGGTCCAACTTGGGGCTCAAACTTTAGATTTACTCTTTCCTTCGCACTCTCTCGTTTACTTTCGTTCTCTCTGTTCCACTCTGTCACTCCCCCTTCTTTTTTCGCTGCCTCTACCATCAAATTTATTGCTTCCCCATTTTGGAAACCGTTGGCCATGGGCTCATTGAGCCAAAAAAGATGAAGAAAAAAAATGATCAGGTTGCTTATATGATTTGTATTGGGATTAAACTGCACATTCCTCCACTGTCAAAAGCAATATTCTCTATAGCTCCCTTGTGCCCCTTTATGACAAATGGGCTAAGTACCTCTGACTATTGAGTCCGGTGTGAACTTTGAATTACCTTCTGGTGTTGGCCCTGATTCCCACTTCATCGTGTACTCACAGGGCCCACATTGTAATTTCTGAGTTTGTTGGAATTCATTAAGGACCTTTTCTTATATGGAGGCCTCCCCAAAAAAAGACTGTAAATAAACTGCAAGATAGCCCAAGCCTGTTTGCTAATGCGTGAGCCTAGTTTAAAGGACATGATCGATCGAATGTGGGATTTTTCAAAGTCTGATTTTGATGATGGGTGATGAATGTGGATTTACAATGAGTTTATTCTTCCAATAATTAAGAATAAAAGAAACCAGGATAGAGAGAGAGAGAAGAGCGAGAAAGCGAGCAATTAGCAACAGAGAGGGATAAATAAGAGAGTGAAAATCCCAAACATTGACAGAGAGCTACTATATGGCAAAGAGAAGGAAGAAGCAGCAGAGGTTAGGCGAGGCCTTGCACCCACAGTGTTTTGTCAATTAGAAATTAGTAGGCACAGATTTCCAGATATCATCTTAATCTCACGGTTGAAATCGGTGCCCAGTCCTTGGTGTAAATAGAATTGGTGTTAAAGGTGGCCTACTTTATTTTTTGTTCTCTAGTTATCACATTTCAAGACGTGTATTTATTTGAGTACCAATGTTCATCCCAGTTTTGCTTTGTTGTTGTTTTGGCAATGATGAGCATGTACAACAAGTAATATGATACGTGACAGACTTGGTGTAAACCATTGTAGAAAGAAATTGTTTGCATTAATAGTAGTCTTTTATGCAAAGTAACCTTTTTAACTGGGTAGATGTACACATGGTGAATTCAGCTTCTACTCTGAATTCAGTTTAATTAAACTGTACTGTGAATTAAAAGAAGTTCAACTGTACTGTGAATTCAATTCAACTATACAGTGAATTCAATTCAGCCAGTGTAGGTTCACAGAAACCTTTTGTTTCTGTTGTCGGTAATTATTATAGGAAAGAAATCGATTTTGTTTGCCTTGTGGAATTTTTTTTTTTTTCTTCAGCCAACACATTTGTGCAAGGTCCTGTGAGAGACATGGGTGCAGAGAGTTATATAGGCTACAGCCCGCCATTCAAGTGTCACACTAATAGACCATAAGGTGGCGCTATACAAGACAACAAAACCAACCAATGCCCTCATTTATACCCATAGATCCTCAGCTACAAAGTAAATCTATAACGTAGCATCTCATGTTGTTCCGTAAACCTGTCTTCTTAACATGAATGCAGTTTGATCCCTCAGTACAGCCATAACTAAATATTCAAGATAAAATAATAAAAGTTCTTATTTTCTGGGCTTTGCCGTTCTAGGTCTTTTTTAATAGAGTGATCACTCAGAACCACTAGCTCAGACCGAGCAGTTACATTTACATTTTTAATATACAGCTGACACTTTCTCCCAAAGCGACTCACAATGAGACTGCAGGCACAGTATCCCTGGAGCGACGCAGGGTTAAGTGCCTTCCACCAGGGCACACTAGTGGTGAACTCTTGACCTTTTGGTCACCGGGTAGCCGTCCTCTGCCCTTGACGGCACAGCAGATTGTAGTCTGACCCCTCTGATCCCCATCGGAAAAATACACGTGGAAAAGGGGAAAGACAGGAGCGCCGATAACTTACTGGGTTCAATATCAATATTTGTAAGTGAGCAACAGTTCTGAGCATATTTGGGCCAGAACGATTCAAAGTAAAACAAGTTTGGGGTGCGGATTGCTATGAATATTGTTCATGTGAAAAGCGGACCTTTGGTGTTGCCAACAGGATTTTGGTTTTCTTAGGGCGCCACTGTAAAAATATTTGGACCGGAAATGCTGAGCAGCATTGTCATCTCAATTGTCTGTCCTTTCTCATGTCAACACGTGTAATTACTGTAATAGCATAGCTACCATCATGGCTTTCTGAGGCCTCTTCCTCCAACGGTCTCAGGCTAGGCTAACCACTGCTGTGCTCATGTGTCGCAGTAAAAATTATTCTACAAATCGAGAGAGAGGGATTTTTTTTTCTCTCTCTCGCCCTCCCTCTTTTTCTCTCTCTCTCTCGTCTCCCTGGCCTCACTTTTACTGCCTGCCAAAGTGAACCGTGGTTTGGCAGTTTTTGCAAACTCCTCCTCTCCCTCTAACCCCCTCTACCTCCCCTTCCCTCTCCTCCCTACCCTCCTCTAACCTCCTCTACCTCCCCATCCCTCTCCCCACCCTCCCCTCCCCTCTCTAACCCCCTCTGCCCTCTCGTACCTCCTCCCCTTCCTCTCCCCTCTTTTCTCTCGTTGGTTTGCATACACTTCTGATAGTGTCTCCAGGCAGCTGTAAACCAAGCAGCCAGGCCCTGTTCTCAGAAAGGAGAGGCCTCCCTCCTCCTCTTCCTCGTTTTACGCCTCTCTCTTTTCTCTGCAGCCTCTCCGATAGAGGGAAGTGGGGGGGACAAGACAGGCCTGAGCATGGTGGGCCTGATTTCTCCAGGCTGGATCCAGCCACTGCTGTGTCCTTCTTTGTCTTGCTCACCCCAGCCAGAATAGTAATGTGCTATGAAATAACTACGCAGTTATGTTACTGTTTTGTTACACTGCCAGTGGTGGAATTAAGTGCTGTGTGCGGCTGTGCGGGTGCGTGTGCGTGTGCGTGTGTGTGTGTTTTGTATACGTACAGTATATTAGAAAAATAAACAAATTTGATTGAAAACTTGCTGTCATTAAAGCTCTCCCTACTCTTACTCTTAAACTTGGTGATTGAGAACATGCTGTTGCCTATTGCTTTACATATTCATCTTACGCCTCTGGCTGTCTTCCTAAAAACTTGTATCCTAACTCTAACAAGTATAGACTAAAATCACTCCGTCTAGAGTCAAAAAACCCTTACTTAGTTTTCATCGACAAGCATATTTTGAATGCTAACTTGTTGGTTTTGGATAGGGAATTGAACTGTGTGTTGCACTTGCTTATGCAATACAACGGCCCATTTGGCAGTTCGTGACGGCATCTTCTTTACGTCCAAGCCATCAAACTCTAATGTTGTTTATGTCATTGCCCCTGACAACGAGTTGGTTAGCTCTGGGAAGGACAAGCCGAGTCGCTCATGGTTAATTTTAGTTTAACGGCGTTCAAGCCATAGTTTAATTGCTACCAGCCTTGCTATTGGTCCATGGTCAGCCACCATACCAGCCATTTTAAAACTGTGACCAACTAGAACCAACAGAGAACCAACATCACTGTGTACTGTGGGAGTGCACAATGTCGGTGTCTATTTAACATTTGGACGCCATCTTGTACCATGTGTTGACTAGTGCGCAACAGTTCAGAGCTACTACTGTAGCTTTGGCAAGCACACTACTATAGACCATACTAATAACAAATCAAATGCATTTGTATAGCACATTTCATAGACAAAGGCAACTCAAGGAGCTTTACACGAGGCAACAGAGACGTACAAGTAAAAAAAAAAAGAATTTTTTAGATACTTCAATTTTAAAATAGCAGTTATGCGGTTTGGAAAATGCATTATTTTGAGAAGAGAGAGTATGTGAAGTTACCAGGATTCTCTGCACTCTCTTTCTGTTCATCGGTGCAGCCACTCTTTGACAGACATTTTCTCTATGGAGCTCTCTGTCGTGCCGAAGAACGGGGGCAGGCCAGGTCACGCTCAAAGCTCTGAGGATAGAGGCACTCGACGCAGCTAGAACCATGATTTCAAAAACACGTTTTCCTATTTAGTTTCCATTGTACTGAAATGTCCTGCACGTGTAGTAGAATTTAGAGGGAGGCTCATGTCTATAGGGTATTTCAGGGGTGAGGAGCGGTCAAAGGTGCAGGCGGACGGTTTTTATTACTTTTACCGTCATAAGGGTATCTCTGTATTGTGACTAAAACACTAATTACATTTCTACAATGGAAATGAATAGAGTGGTAGTGCTTTATTAGAATCATTAGTAAAATTACAGAAGGGCTTTAATTCACACCTGAATAAGCAACTCGTTTAATTCTTTCTCAAATAAAAGCCCACAGAATAATTTTACTAGTTGATGTGGGTTTAGTTTGATTTATATAGAATATGACTGCAAATTTTACTATTACATTTGTTGAATTTTAGTTAATCCGCATGAAATAGCCAAACCTTACTGACTGGAATAGAACTTTGTTCTGAGTAGGGAGCGAAGGAAGCCACGCTAGGCAGGGAGAGAAAAAGAAAGAGCGAAAGAGAAAAAGAGAGAGAGTATGTGGGAGAACTAGCCATGCCTTACATAAGCCCTCTGATAGAGCAGAGATACAGAGCAAATATTTTTGCTCCACATAGCTTCTCAGTCTTACCCAGTGTTCCTCTGGCCAGGCCCAGTGTTCTCTAAATATGGGAAGATTTACGCACTGACGTTTCTAGTGACCTTCAGCCTGTCCTGTTGCCGTGGCACCCAGGATCCACAAAAGTTTTGGGCTGCAGTTAATTTAGTTATTCATGGAGTCTAATCTTTTAGAACAGCTTTCACATAAAACCCTTTATTTTGGGGGGGATGAAAGTTTTTTCATGTTAATTGAATTTATATCCGAAACCGGGGCAATATAGCTATTCTCTTTTCTCGAGTGTAAGCGTCCTACCTACTTGCCAAGGTTGTTATTGTTGAGAAATGATGAGTTGCCGCTTCTCTTTCCAAGAAATCCTAAGAGGACTCCTGGGCCACAGCTGCTTAAAACTGAAGGGGGAAGAAAACACAACTCCATGCCCTTGCACGAAAGCTTAAGCCTGCCCAATTTTCGTGTGTGTGTGTGTGTGTGTGTGTGTGTGTGTGTGTGTGTGTGTGTGTGTGTGTGTGTGTGTGTGTGT
>JAVQJS010088802.1:0-20106 GCA_036024795.1 Galaxias rostratus | reverse complement strand
TCTACACGGCTGGTCCCCCGCGCGCCCCCCCCCACCCTCCGCCGATCTCCAGAGTACCTCCCCGGCCAGAGTACCTCCCCGGCCAGAGAAACTCCCCGGCCAGAGTACCTCCCCAGCCAGAGTACCTCCCCAGCCAGAGTACCTCCCCAGCCAGAGTACCTCCCCAGCCAGAGTACCTCCCCAGCCAGAGAACCTCCCCAGCCAGAGAACCTCCCCAGCCTGCACTCCAGTTCACTCACGTATTATTTTAGCACGGTAGTAATGCACCATTAAAGGACAACCATATAAAATAGCTCGACAATCTTTTGCAAAACATTGCTCAAAGGCCTGTCACACATCCAGCCCCTGATATGCCTAAGGACAAAGAGACAGTCTAGAGGCTCATTGTGAACGCGAAACGCACGTTGAAGCAAGCCCACACGAAGGCCGATACGCCCCCCCCTCCCGCGCGGCCACCGACGGCCCGAACGACCTCACCTCTGCTTGGGGTCTTTCTTCAGCAGGCCTGCCAGCAGGGCCTTAGCCTCGGGCGCCAGGTTCTTGGGGAAGCGGATCTCCTCCATGAGGATGAGCTCGAAGAGGCGCTCGTGGTCCTGGTTGTAGAAGGGCAGCCGGCCGCACATCATCTCGTACATGACCACGCCCAGGCCCCACCAGTCCACCGCGCGGCCGTAGTCGTTGTCCTCCAGAACCTTTGGGAGGGACAAACAGTAAAACATTTATATAATAAAGACTCTAAGACCTCATTCCATTTGAATTTTTCACAAAGAAAAATTACAGGAGTGATTTTCCTTCACTATTAGCCGTTATGAATGAAAATCGGGTGGCTGGATTAAGGTGTTAAGATTCAAATGTGCTTACGACGGTAACTGAAACTCAAAAGGAAGAGAGAGAGACGGAAAACCCATGTCTTTGGAAGGCACCTCCGGGTCATAGTCTCTGCTGCAAAGTCAACAGGCAGCTATTTGCAGTCTGTCGGCCTTCACGTATTCAAGCTAATAATCATTGACTTTTTAAAGGGAGCAAAACCGTTTAGAGCTGAGAATTATTGACAAGAGGGGAAAGGAACGATTCCTACACATGGGACATCTTGTCTCCATCGTCCATACATTTAGTTCCAGCTCCTTTTACAAGTTGGTCCCCGATAAGGAATAAAATACATAATATATCGTACATGAAAATTGAGCAAACAAGACAGTAAAGTGGCCAGTTGCCCCAGAGAGGGAGACCGGTGTGGTCCGGTACCTCTGGTGCCAGGTACTCTGGCGTTCCACAGAACGTCTTCATGGTGGCTCCGTCCGTGATGCCCTCTTTACACAGGCCAAAGTCTGTGATCTTCACATGGCCGTCCTTGTCCAGCATCAGGTTCTCCAGCTGTGATTAAAAAAAAAAAAAAAAAGATGTGGTGACAAAATGTAATGGTCATTAACAGGAACCAATTAAATATTACAAATGTTTGTATAAATGTATGTATGTCTATATATCATGTCTGTCCTAAACAGACCATCTCAAAAATGACATCAACTGTGTTGCAGTCGCAGTAAGGCCACAACCCAGAGTCTGATGAGGGGATTCTCTCTGTGATCTCAAGAACCTGAGGTACAGCTTTCCTAGAGCTAAACTATTTCCGTGTGTGTGTGTGTGTGTGTGTGTGTGTGTGTGTGTGTGTGTGTGTGTGTGTGTGTGTGTGTGTGTGTGTGTGTGTGTGTGTGTGACGAGGCACGATCCAACGATCGGCAGAGACGTTCCATAGTGCATTACTGGGACTCATCACCTTGAGGTCCCTGTAAACCACGTCTCGCGAGTGTAGATACTCCAGCGCCGACACGATCTCTGCCCCGTAGAAACGCGCCCGCTCTTCTGGAAATACTCGGTCTCGGGATAGGTGGAAAAACAACTGGAGACAAGAGAGAAAAGAACAGGGGAAAGAAAACGGGAATGAGCAATTGGCTTTACGTCCCAAACTAGATCATGGTGTCTGTCTTTATGTGGTCGGACATTGGACACCTCACCTCTCCACCATTCGCATACTCCATCACAAAGCAAAGCCGGTCATGAGTTTGGAACGCATATTTAAGTGTCTGAGAGGGGGCAAAGGTCAAAATTAATCAGCAGCTTGAGGTCAGTATAATAACATCATGCACATCTTCTCAGAAATGTTGACGTGTAAATCTTGGGTCAGAGGTTATGGTGGAACAGTCGGGAAAACTCACAGTTAGGAAGGGATGCTTTGTATTCTGGAGCACTCTGCTCTCTGTGACTGTGTGCGCAACCTCGTCCTAGAGAGCGAGAGCGAGAGAGAGAGAGAAGTGGGACTCAGATGAAGTCAATGCTGTAGGTGGAGCTGGATCCTCGCGCTGCACAACAAGTGGTAAAAAGCCAGATTGCTATCTGCTGAAAGTTTACCTTGGCGATGATGACCTCTTTGCGGAGGATTTTCATGGCGTAGTACATCCCAGTGGCCTTCTCCTTCACCAGGATCACTTTCCCAAACGTCCCCTTGCCCAACAGCTTCAGGTAGTCAAAGTCACTCATGGTCTATGAGGAAGAGAGCCACAGAGGACACACACTGATGAGTCTGGGGGTGACCCTCTCAGGTTAAGACTGAGTGAGTTTCAAACATACTTGCACACAAGTTCATGTCAAACGTAAGCCAACGGACGCCCACTAAATGCCATATAACAGTTGCGAAAGGAAGACTTCAAGCTCTGCAGCGTCGAATCACACATCGGGCTGAAGCCCTGGTCTGATCTATATCTCGGGGAAGCAGAAGTAAACACACTGACCACTTTGGTGCGGGACTTGGACATGGCCACCTCCATCTCCTCCATGCCCGTGCTGTTGCTCGGTGACCCGAACTTGATGTCCATGGACCCCTCGTCGTGCTGCTGGCTCTTGAGGCCATTGGCCACCGTCTGGATCGCGCGCATCCATTCCTCCCTGGGATGACAAACAAAACGGACCACAAACAGACAGACGTGTGAGGCCAGGCCAATCAGAAACCTGTCAGACTAGCTTTCTCTCCAGGGCTGAGGAAGAGGTTGTTTGGCAAAATCTAATGACAAGATTAAAGACAGCAAAGTGGACGCTGCTTTCTCTCACGTTTCAGGTCGGTCAACATGGCAAGCTACGGAGGCTAGCGTGTCCATAAAGCACTGTGCTTCACAACCCACATCCCCAAACCTCGGCGGAATAGGCCGCTAAACATTCCAAAAATTCCCATGAAACCTGCCAGCCAAGAAGCGCTAGCCTGAAAGAGTGCTTAAAAAGCCCTAACAGTGTAGTCTAAATCGAATCAAGTCATTAGGTAGGACTCGGATGTGAATGCACGAGGAAGACGGGATCTGCTTGGCAGCGCTACCAAAGACGGTGGGTGGGATATCACTCAGGGCCAGGGAATACAAATCAGGTCAATTACCGATCTATGTAATGCCTCGAGTTGGCAGCCAAATACATAGCAGTGGCATTGCCCGGTGTCAAGAGCTTGAAAAGCTGTTCTCTACAGCTCGTCAGCTTAAACAATGGCCCCATTCAAAGCCTCCATAGTCCAGCCTTTACCACCACTTTCCTCTTTTTTCCCCCTGTACTTCCTTATCCCTCCTCAGAAAACCCACTGAGGACAAACCCAGCGTGATAGTGGATGGTGGCGACGTTGAGATCTGCATTATTGCCATGCAGCTTTATTGATCATTCACGCCTTGAAACCATGTTGGAGTAAACGGCAGCGCGCGGGGTTCGGGTGCGGACAGAGGAGCTGCGAGTGCCCCCGGCCCCTTGCAGGTCGGTGAGGCCTCACCTCTCCTCGTTGCTGTCCACGTGGAAGGTGCGCTCGATGACGGTGGTCCATTGTAGACAGCGGATGACAAACGTGTTGGGCCTGGGCCGCTCCGTCTTCATCAGCTGGCATTCTAAACGGGGCACGGCCACAAGAGCATCCGTTAGCGTGCCTTTCTTTTTTTTCTTTCACAAAGGCAACTTCAAAGCGACAATGACCTTAACACGAGCAGGCAAAGCTGCCGTTGAAAACAGATTCTTGAATCTGCTGAAGTGGCCTTAGCTGAGACAAGCATTTAAGTGAAGGTATTCGTGTAGGCAGGGAAACCAAACCCTCTCCATCAGAGTACACAATAACCACAGAGCCTCGCTCCTGAATGGACCGACCTGCTACGGAGAAGTTGTTAAGTGGCGGTTGGCTGCTGTCAGACAACTCTGGCTTCTCTTTGTAGCCGATGAAGGAGCCGTCACTCTTCAGGATGAAGTACCGCGGCCTCCATGTCTTGATGTATTCACCTGTGAGCGCACCGTGAGAGAACGGGCGTGCAGGGGAAAAGAGACAGAGAGGGAGAGCGAGAGACATTTAGGCTACATATTCCCCTAAATCATCCAAAGATAAGTGGAAGTGTTTTCAGTACTGTTTATCATGAATCCAGCTAAACTAGCTGAACTATAGTCAGATTGATGGACCGTGGTTACACATTTACCCCGGTTCCCAGAATTGGGATTGGGAAGACGGGTTTTTCCTGTCTTTCTATGAGACTAGGGATCCGAAAGAGAATGAAATACATCCTATTTTGGGACTTGGATGACACAGCAAATCGGGGCTCACCTCTTTTTTGAAGCCATCCTTCTCTGACAACGCTGATGTCGTTCATGCTGGGGTGAAGGATAAGCAGGGGGTCAGGGTGGGGGGCGGGGGAGAGGGGCCAGGGGCTCTTGCTGGCTGAAAGTGTCAAACGAATGTCTCCAACAAAAATGTCCAAACAACACCTAGGGGAAGGACACAACAAGGAGCGCAGTAAGCAACTCCACCAAAGAACATGAACTGAGCACATAGGCAAAATACACATTCTGAATGATATACATAAACACTTATATTATTTACAATTACAATTTTGCTCAATCATTATACATATGATGAAACTATAGTTATATATGAATAAGAACACTTTCACAAATACACTCACATTTTCACAATGTAAAAAGTGACACTCAAGGTAATGTCGTCGGGAAATATTTAGCAGCCATCACCAATGAAGTACTAAACATTAAATGCGTTCTAGTAAACTGTCCCGAATAAAAATAATTTTGAGAAGATCATATACATTATGCAATCAAGGTAGAGGTTTCCACATCATCGTAAGCAATAGTATTTCCTGAAATACACAAGTGAGAATTGTACAACTGTGATGCAAATGTAAACTGGCTTAATCACGTACGGGTTCTGTTCTATACTCTCTTCAGAATTTATAAAGAATTTTTCCTTAACCAAATCTAAAGCAGTGTTTTGCTCAGATGGACTGTGAATTAAGATAAATTGTTTAGTCTGTCTACCAGACAATAACCCAGCATTAGTTGTAGGCTGCCTGTCTGCCTGCCTACCAATGCGGAAGGCCTGGGAAGTGAACTGGCATTGCTCCCTGGCAGCACGGGCATGCCACTGGATTACCAGGGCAAAATCCTCAACTTGTGATGCACTCTGCTTCCCTGTTACACAACCAAGCTACTGCTGACTTAGCCTACCAACCAAAATCGTACAACTCGTTGACAAAAACGCTTCCCCCTGCTTCGATCACTTCACCTGCACTTTGAAAACATGCATACAAGAGGTCCAAAGGGGCAAGCCAAAATTACTATGGTGACCTTAGGCTGTAGTGTTAGGGTAAAAAGTCTGGACTCAACCTGATTCTCTCTATTCACTGTACCCAATTTTGAGTCACACTTTAATTCAAAAACAAATTATATATTGAATTCAAGTATGTAAACAAACCAATCTTACTTAATAACCACCATCATTTCACACATAACCAGCTATTTACTGAAAAAGTGTGTTGTTAACATGTTATGCTCTACTTTTTCTGTAACATAAGAAGCTGCTTTATACTTAGTATTGTCAAATCGGAAACGTTATTTTTAATCTACTAGAAGATAGCATAACTGCCTGACTGACTGAAGAGGTCTACGAAATTGTCGTGCTTTTGTACCAATCTACTAAGCAAATAGTCTTAAAGCTAGAGGCTTGTTTACAATTAATCAATGGGGCAAAGAATTATTTAATATGCACAAATACTACTTGTATTATGGAATAGAATTTACACAATGTTTATCCTAAGGGCAACTGTAAAACAAACGTTAATACATGTCCTGCCATTCGCAACTTCTCTAGGCAGCAACACCATCCAGAAGCAGGTGTAACAGAGTTTTGACAAGCAATCATTTAAACGCATGCTTGGTTAGCTTTGAATGTAGCTGTAGACAGGGTCACTATGCTTAATAAGACATTGTTGATTGAACATAGACTACAGCTAGTAAGATATCTAAATGCTACTGTCTGTACTAGCAAACTAAGGCAATGCTAAGTATGTGGTATTTGACCCGTAAAGCATATCCCTGGGATAACGTTCGCAGGTTACTGGTTTGTTGTCAGATAGCCCACTAACGTGTAGATATCCACAGATTAGCCATCAAAATAATCTAAGGTGACCAACCCTAACGTTCACATTCACCAAAATGTCAGGGATGATCAATGTATTCACACCCGGTCAGTAGCTCACCGGCTAACTAGCGAACCATCAACAGTAATTAACCAAGAAGGCTTCGTTCGCTAATGTTTTCCTGGAAAATAGCAAAGCTAACGAGGTACCGACTGGTTATAGGTGCGACTCTACATTTATGGCTACCTTTATTTATTTGCAGGAATGAAAAATAACAGCCCGACTACAGTTAGATAACATTAGGTTAACTTATATAGGTTAAAGTAAGTGTGTTAATGTAAAGATCGGTGCTTTGTAGCTAGCAAGCTGTTAGTACCATCAGCATCAATAAAGTTAGCTATAATGCTCGGGGTTTCAGTTCTTACCTCGATTTATCTCTGCCGAGATATAAATGATGTAGCAATTGTTTCACAAAAGTAAACTGAAGCCAACTTGAAACGTTTTCCTCCAAGCTGGTGTACTGAGCTCTGCCAATGATCACACAGCTGCCTTCCAACAATAGCAACCAAATGCCCGCTGAGCTTGTTTTCTTCCTCCTACAACGACGGCGTGTTGCTGTTGCAGTGCCAAATAAAAATACTTTCAAAAACTACGCTAGATAGTCTACCAAGCCAAAAACAGAACTCGTTAGACTTGGGCCCACAGATAGAGCCCCTTACATAGAACACCCAAATTGTTTCAGGAATGGGTAAGACTTAGTCGAATATAGTCTTTGTGTTCCCTTTGCTTGTTAGTCGCCTGCTGGAGCTTCAGTTCAGCCAGGCCCTGTCCTAGCACACAGAGCAGTGGCAACCCTACACACGCGCACAAGCAGGAAATGACGTTAATGACATAGGACAGTGAAAGAGCAAAAGTTATTGTACTGTCACCGGTTATTGAACTGTTAATGTACTGTCACGCATATGACTACATCCTTTGGTTTTACACGATTATAATATCCATTATATGAATATGTAATAACAATGCAAGAAACATTTGGTTTGTGCATTCAAAGCATGGTTAAAACTTATATGACGTGAAAAATGATTTAAATATTAACAGGCATAACTATCCTGGTAGTGAGTCCCTCTCATTCTGTATTTTGTGTATGCATGTTCTACACTCAATGGTTTAATCGTTAATGCCTGACGTTGTTACTGTTTTTCCTTCAGAGTAAGGTTTTTTCCCCCCCCTGGTAGTCCAATACTGTCAAACCAGTTCTGTATCTAGATAATGCTATTTGACCTCACTGGGAAAAAATAAACTTAATCTACACCTAATCTAAAGATAAACAACCTTTGTTGTAACCTACATTTAATGCTGACACAGACACATACACAGTTTGGAAATTTTGAACAGAGCTTCTTTTCACTTTAATATGGCTCCCCAAGTGACATTTACCATATCAAAATGCATGTCCTAATTTAATCACATTTATCACCGATGGAGTAACACATAAAAACATGTTTTAAGCGATCTAAAATTGTATGATGTAATAGGTATATCAGTACGTCAAAGTAAAAAAATAAAATGGATGGAACCAAGAATGTGACCCCCCGTCTTATCAGTGGTTCACTGTCTTCAGATAATAACAAAGTATATCTTACAAGTCTAGATGTTAAGCCTGAGAGTCTGTCATGGTGACAAGGCCTAGATGTTCACAATATGGCCTTCAGGTTTGCACTTAATCCAAGGTTCGTTTTTCTTGCTAAAAGTCCAATGTCAAACTCTTCTCTCACGGTGCATTGGCCTGCTGTCGTTCAAGTTTCCTTTGCAAGTACCGAGCACGGGCATCGTTAACTGATCTTTCGTCATTTCGCTTCCCTAATTTCTTCAGGGCATCCTCGTCCGAGCCGTCTGCAAAAATAAAATAAACAAAAAGAAGTCAAATCACTGTTTTATACTGTGTGTTAAGTGCAACAATGAATGTCATATCTGAACGAATCAGAACTTATCTTTACGAACACTTTGGTAGCCTTTCTAGGTTGCTCAACGTGAAAAGAGAATCTGAAGCACTTGATCACGCCACTCACCCGTCTGTCTTTTAGCCGTCTTGGTCGACTCCCACTTGGCAACCTCTTCGTCGGTCACCTCCTCCCTGGCCACGCTGCTCAGCTCGTAAACGTCCACCTCGTGGAGCTTGGGCAGCAGGTCCTTCACCCATTCGTACCGGATAGGGCACACGGTCCTCACGTACACACGCGACGTGACAAGGAGGTCGTGGAAGATGAGCCAGTCTAGTTCCTCCTCCTGATCAAAGAGCTGGAGTTAGATGGGAAATAAATAGTTAGATAGATTCAGGGCAAAATCATATTTTTCTATTCAATAAATGCATTTGCTTATCATTGTTTGGAAACGTTTTTTATAACATTTTTACGATAACGGTAAATATCTAGCTAATTTGTTAACTTACTGATGATGATGGGTGAATATGAACCATTGATCCATGCCCATCCATAGTACAGAACACCTTGCCAACTGACCTTTAGGAAGAAAAAAATGATTAAGAGCAATTTCGGGAACATTTGTTCCAAAATGATTCAGTTGCATACATGTGAACATGTTTACCTTCTGGCAACATTATTGAAGTACCCTGCACAGAGGCATCGCCTAAACAGCTCACTCTTATTCCCGTCAAACTTGTCTGTGGGAAAATCTCTCTTCTAAAAGGAGAAAGTATTATTTTCACAATGACATATTTTAAATCAGTACAATACATTTTAGGACAAATATTAATAGGTTTACCTTACAGAAAATAATACAGGGTGAGGCGTATTCACAGGACAAATTGTTTATTTGACGCATTCAAAATGTTAAACTATAAGAGTTAAAAAACAGTGCCTCAATTCTAACTTCATTAATAGGTAATGTTTTTAAATGAATAAACCACAAAGACAACTCTTTAAATACTGTATCAATTGACAACAACCATTGTCATTTCTGTCACCTGTTGGAGCCTCAGGAGGATGTCTCTCAGTTGTGTTTCCACACTAAAGGCGGATTTTAGCGCCCTCCAGTGGATATAATGGTCTTTGCACCACACAGAGGGATTGTCACTGTAGCATGCCAGCAGAAACAAGCACATGGTTTAGAGCATGTTGACACTTTAAAAACAGTTTTTTCTCATTCTTTTTTTTTTTTACTTTTTAAATAAACTATTTAGAGTGATTTTTACCTGGCTTTGCACTTTTCAAACACACTGAGCAGTGTGGCAAAGTCATTGCAGTTGCCTGCCTTCTTAGCCAACTGCCTGTGCTTTTTATCTGCCTCCATCAGCTTCTCTGGATGCCCTGCTCAAGCAAAATGGAAAACCGGTTTGTAGAGTTAAAATAACCCTTTTTACAGCAAAATTACTTGAGGGTAGGTAGGTCTATGCTATAAAAAGTTTTTTAAAAGTCCATTACAAAAACAAATACAAAACACACCCAAAACCAAATATATTTTCATATATTTTAATGTCTTTGCCCACCTACTGCCAACACAATGGTATGAAACAACGCTCATCAGAGTAGGTTATATCTAAATGTTTTAAGTTTACTGTAAGAGAAGGAAGACGCCCCCCACCTGGTCTGATGAAAATGTTCTCCACGGAGAGCATGGCGGCCAACTCCAGCAGGCTGTCATGGCAACCCAGCGAGGCAGCTTTGAGCAGGGCTCGGGTCAGCCCTGGGGGCAGGGGGAATTCCACCATCAACTCTCCCAGCCGAGTCACCGCACCTCTCCTAAACGCCGCACACAAAGAAAACATGATACCAAGGGTAATGGTGGTTGTATCATATTTCAATACAGAGCTCACAATTCCTCGCCACAAAAGGGGGATTTGGGGACAATTCCATACAAAATAAAGTAGACATGGTTTTGGTCATGTTATGACTTTATATTAGCATACAAGACCACTTTTTGAATTAAATATGCATCATGTTTTGGAGAAAGACCCCTCCACTGGTGAACATTTTGCTTCTGATTATTGTGCAACCCACCTGTCAATGGCATCAAATTGGTAGAGCTGTTTCAGCGCCTCCAAGATAAACCTTTCCTCTGGACGATCCAAGTATGGGAACCTAAATAGAAAGGCAACAAACAGTTTAAGAAATGAACATAGAAATTGTTTAATAACGCAATAAATACAATACGCCTTAAAATACGAATGAGAATGACCATTCGAAAAAAACCAGACACAAACAACTAAAAAAGTATATAATATGCAATCATATCTCAAATAACATAGTGGATCTGTAGGTAGGTACCGGATGACATCGTGAACTCCAAGGCACTTGAGCGTAAGAATAACAGCGGTGAGACTGGTCCTTTGGATCTCTGGCACTGTGTACTCTGGCATGCATTTCTCCCAGAACTCCTGGCTGTAGATCCGGAAGCACTTCCCAGCGGATGTTCTCCCGGCACGGCCAGCTCTCTGTTGGGCTTCACTCCTATGGCGCATCAGAGTCAAAGCCATGGGTCAGTACCTCGAAATCAGCTACAGCGACACTGTACGTGTTATTACCTAACTGTAACAACTGTTTCAATTATTCGTTTTTTAAAGTGAAAATTTTCAAACTAACTATGACTTTAACATTCCATGAGTATACCTCGTTACTCACTTTGAAATAGGCACAACTTCCAGGATGTCCATGCCGACCCTGGAGTTGTGGTTGAGCTGTTTTACAAAGCCACTATCGATGATGTACCTGCAAGAAAAACAGATAAAGATCTGTTCAGATAAAAATGTAAAGTAATTTTGCTCTCTAAAACAGTTAATCAGGGATTCTATATTTTGCAAATGTCTCAAGTACCACAACCATTGGGGATCGAACACTGACAAGGATCAACCTGATATCATGGTAATGCTGCTACGCAAGAGCATTGTGATTGCCACAGTCTACATATCTTTGTTCACGCCCACAACCCAAAATGTCACTCACTTTATCCCATTAATAGTAAGCGATGTTGCTGCAATGTTGGTTGCCACCACACATTTTCTGATTCCTGGTGGAGGAGGTTGGAAAATCTTTCTTTGTTGATCTACAAGGAAGAAGCAATTTTAAAAATGTAGTCTAGTGAAAAACACAGTTGGGTAACAAGTCCTAAATTCAGCAAGGTTTATAAAAGCCTTTGTTGACATTCTCAACTTTGTCCCTTCAGTTATAGCATAAACATGTGTGATCTTGAACCATGGTTGGTAAAATACTCCTAGATTTATGGTTAAAACAATGCAATAACATGTTTACGTAATACATTTTGCCTACAATTTGAATGCTTACTGAGTTTGCATTGTCACCTGTAGGCATGGATCCATACAGGGGCAAGATGAGCAAGCCCTCAACTGTTTGGTCCGGTACATCATAACGGTAGTCAATAGACTCTGCTTTTTCATACAACATGTCACATGCCTTTTCAATTTCAGACTGCCCTGCAAAACGGGAGAAACTTTTATGTATACTGAAAGATTTATGACACAAAAAAATATTTACTCTATGTACAAAATGTATCCATATTTTGACATTCTACTTTATTATTGTCATTAGCTCACCTGTCAAAAACACAAGAATATCACCGGCCATCTCACTGGTGTGAACATCGAGGGCCACTTTGACAACCTGTTTTAACCAAAAGAAAGGACATCATATTTAGTCATATAAGTTTTCATAGGATAAGTAAGAGTTCTTAAATGAAGAAAAAGTACATAAACAATGATGCCTGTCAAAAAATGAACTAGCATTCAACTCATGAAACCGTCAGAAACCTAAACCCACCTCCTTCAGGTAGACAGTGCTGTCTTTGTCCTTTGGCCCAATGGCACATCCAAACTTGCATGTGACTGGATAGGTTCTGCCGGGAATGGTAAAGACCGGACAGTTACCAAGGAAAGCAGATAAAGTGTCTTTCTCCAGGGTGGCTGACATCACCACTATCTTTAGGGGGACAGAACGACCTTCCTGTCCCATATCACCTCTGCAGAAATTCTTTTTCAATAAACCCAGTAGAATATCCTGCAACACATTTATTATGAAAATGTTTAGATACAATGTATTGCGATGACAAGTTTCCCAACTTTATACTGTATGTATTGCTGCTTTAAGCACCAAGTAATGTAACCCCAATCCCTGCAACACAACTGACCAACATCCTCATTGTTTGGTGACCATAAAGAAGTGAAAACCAATAGCATCCACTGAATGTGACAAAGCACACCAGCTTGCTTTAGAATGGTTTGGCATAGAAGGACCTGGCTTTCGTTGACAATATATTGTGACTAACCGTGTTTAAGCTCCTCTCGTGAACCTCATCCAGTATCACAACGCTGTACTGAGACAGATGGGAGTCGGCCAAGATCTCTCTAAGCAAGCAGCCATCCGTCATGTACTTGACCACCGTGTCCTTTGAAAACATACACAATAGACACATTGGTAATCACATTAAATAGAAAACTTTGCACACCATGTAAGTAAAAATGGTGATCTTGTTATTAATTCACACACCTCGGAAGTGCAGTCATCGAAACGCACTTGGTAGCCAACCTCTCGTCCTAGACTACATTTCATCTCATGAGCTACCCTCTGGGCAACTGTGATGGCTGCCACTCTCCGAGGCTGGGTGATGCCAATTTTGCCATTCTTGCAAAACCCTGTGCAATCACACAAACACACGTTATAGTTCAAACATGTGGAACACAATTCAAGTGCAATCCATACCTTAAAGCCACCGATGTACGAGTGGGCTAATAACATAATAGAATAACTATGTCCCAGTGTCACAAACTCTCACCTGCTTGGTACAGGTATTGTGGAAGTTGTGTGGTTTTCCCACTGCCCGTCTCTCCAGTTACTACTAGAAATGCATTGTCCTTGACGTCCTGAATAAGTTTGGACTTGTGTTGATAGATGGGCAGATTTTTAGATTCGTCATTAGAATTTTCTTTGGCAACGCTGTCCCATTTACTTTTTTTAGGCATACCGTTCCTGTGTTCGGTGGATTTAAAAGGTATGGTAAGAAACTTCTTGAGATTGTAGGGCTCTCGTTGCCAAATACGCTCCCAATAGTTAACGTTACCGTCACGTTATATTTTATTTACATCCGTAAAACAACTCACGTTGTTTTCATTGGTCGACCACTTTTGTTTGTGACCTTTTATTCGCCTTCTAAAAAAACAGCGCCATCTGCTGGGCTTTATGGGGTCGGAGGCTTTTCCTAGTTAGTTGTAGCATAGCTAGCCTGCTAGTTAGCCTGCTAGATTATTCATGGTAGCACCGTCCATTTTGTTTGCCTGGCAGCTAGCTAACGACCGTTAGCTATCTTGTGGCAGAGATGGACGAGGGTGATGAGCCGAGTTTAGTCCACTCTCATAACACTAATACTGGATCTAAATCAAGCGGTGACAAGATGTTTTCGCTCAAGAAGTGGAATGCAGTGGCAATGTGGAGTTGGGATGTTGAATGCGATACCTGTGCCATTTGTAGGGTCCAAGTAATGGGTAAGTTGGATATTGCTGATTAGCTTAGCTAGTTGACAAACGTAAAGTTAGCTGGTTTAGCTAATTATATAGCTCTCGAACCGCATTTCTACTAAAATGTGATTTCCGACTGTCACTTCTGTTTGGAATTCTACATATTACAGACGCATGTCTCCGTTGTCAGGCTGAAAACAAGCAAGAGGACTGTGTTGGTAAGACAGTTTGGTTATTACATGGCAGTTGTTATGATAGCCAGGTAACCTATTTGCATGTTGTTTACATTATGATTAACGCTATTTAAGGAAGTTGTCAGAAGCATGCACTGATTTACTGCCAGAATATTTACAAAAATTAGGCAGCTTTTCACTGCCAGTCAGGAGTTGATTAAAACTGTCAGCATGTAGGTTCATACTGTGACATGTACATCTTGTTGTCAGTATTTTACACTTCTCTTACTTGTCCTCTTTCTCTGTGTTCTATATTTCCCTCTCTTCAACTCCTTTCTTTCACAGTGGTGTGGGGAGAGTGCAACCACTCCTTCCATAACTGTTGTATGTCCCTTTGGGTGAAACAGAACAACCGCTGTCCATTGTGCCAGCAAGATTGGGTTGTTCAAAGAATTGGCAAATGAAATAGGACGTTCTCATACTGTCGGTATGATAGAAGACCAAGACACTAAGCACTGCAAGTGCCATTCTCCCAAGTGTTTGCATGCTGTTTTTTTTGCCATTCCTTGGATAGTAGGAAGAATGGACAATGTTTGAGGACACCTGCTGATTGGGACACTGATGTGGGGTCGTGATGTGAGACAAGAAGAAAGGCATGGTTGCACTGTGTTCAGTTGCTTCTTTGTTCACTGATGTATCTGTGGTTGTCCAATATATCTTTGTGTGTTTATAACAATAAATACTTATCAGTAGGTTGAAAGCTGTTTTTGACTTTTTTTTGTTGAAACATGTCAATTGAGAACGACTTTTGTATCTTTGTGTATTTTTAATTCAAACTGAGTAGCTGTGGCACATTGTGGTAGACTATGTGTTGCCTATTTGTAAGGCTTAACACAAATGTAGTCCACGAGTGTCCCATGTAACTTATCACACCTAAAGCAATCCACTTTTCATGAAGCTGCTAACAGCCGTAAAGAAGAGAGGACACGTCTTGCCTTCGTGTTTCTATCCATCCCAGCTTAACCATGCCCATCTATTGGATTATTGCTCACTTATTTACAACCTGTATTTGTCAACTGTGACCCTGGTTCTATACCTGGGGCTAATCCATGGTAACCCCCAGGCCAGAATTAAATCAGTGGGTCTGGGTTGAAAGGCACAGGCCTTGTATTTTTTTGTTGTTGTTCTGTTCAGGTTGATAATGGATCAAATAGATATGTGTTAATTAATCTTGTGTAAAAGTTGACTATTTGGGAGCTGTTGTTTTCGCATTTGTTATTTCATCTACTTATTTCAAACCATTGAAAAAAAACTTAAATGCCTCTGCAGGATGCCTGTACGCAGTGCCTGAATGCGGGATTCTTTCTTTTTTTTTGGTCACTGGACAGTGTTGTACTGCAAAGTGGCAAGCCATGGTTTGGGTGACTGCATTCAGAGCAAAACGGCAATCCAGTAGTTCCCTTTGACAAAATTGTAATCCAATGTTAATTACGTATTCGTTGGTGTAGGAATTAGGCGTTAGGATACTGGAAAAATGGTTTGAAACAGTCATGTTCCTTCAA
The DNA here is from genome assembly GCA_036024795.1 of Galaxias rostratus. Classification (NCBI taxonomy): domain Eukaryota; kingdom Metazoa; phylum Chordata; class Actinopteri; order Galaxiiformes; family Galaxiidae; genus Galaxias; species Galaxias rostratus. The sequence continues at coordinate 4,457 of JAVQJS010088802.1, read as the reverse complement.
GTACAAAGACGAATGAATGTTTTGACGCATGCAGGGACGACCCTGAGCAGGAGCACAATACTGTATTTGTCTTGATCTTGGATCACGGTGGTTTTCGATTACGATGTCCAATGCCAACATCTTTGCTGGGCCTATAATTGTAAGCCTGTTACATGCATGGCCATACAGTCAGTTTAAGTGCTGGTAATAGTTAGAGATTACATGAGAGCAGAGGCACTACAGCAAGCGATGATTAAATGTTCTTGTCAAATAGTAATAAATAATAATGAATGTTGATGCACACTAATGTTGGATTATGCCTACTATTTTCAAGCGGTATTTTCGGATAAAAAATATTGACCACAAGCTTCCAATTCTGATTTGTAAATCAATTTCCATGACAAATAGACGCTTCGAAGCATTTGGTTTAGCTCTAAAAAGGTATAGATTTATGTGGATAAAATGTAGATACCAACTCCAATAGTAGAACTTTTTCTTGGACGCCCGGGGTGTTACTGATTACCTGTAATCAAGCATGATATCATGGACCAACACAAGGTTTCCTAATAGGACACACTGGTGGTAGTAGGACCACTTCATGCTGGCAATTGACAAATTGCTAAATATAGGTACTTGCTTAAGCCTCTTAAAGACCAACCACGTAAGTTGCTTCAGTCAGTCGCCTTAACCCTATGCTATTCCTAACCACACAAAGACACTTACCTAAAGCAAATCCCCATTGAGTGTTCTATGTTCTAAAAAAAAAAAAAGGCGTCACACGAATGGTTGTGGCAGTAAGTGTCCTCTGTAGCAGCTCAGACCTGCGCCAGAGCGGTCTGGCCGTTCCCAGGGGGACTTGGAGGGTACAGTGGAGGAGAAAAAGAAAAGGGGATTGAGATTGGAGGTTAAGCCCCTTGCCTCCACCCAGTGAATACAACTCAAGACAGTGGGCACCATGGGTGACTTGGGGGCACTCGACAATCTGGTGGCCAATACCATCTACTTGAGAGCCCAGTGGGCGGAAGACAAGGAGATGAGGAAACGGAGGCAGTCCCTTTCTCTTCCCAAGCTGAATCGGTGCGCTCCCCTGCGAGCAACCATCGACAGGGACTACGAGTCTCTCTGCGAGATGCAGCCTATTGGGAGAAGGTTGTTCCGACATTTTCTCAAAGCCTTAATGCCACAGTGCTTGTCGGCGGCCGAGTTCTTGGATGAACTGAAGGAATGGATGTTGGCGGAAGCAGGGGTCAAGGAGAAGAACCGGAGGAGCCTCGTCTGTAAATTCTGTCTGCCCGACTCCGCTAGTTCCCTGTCGTACCTCACCGGGGACTTGGCTGACAAGTGTCAGGACGTGTTGGACGTGGACTTTCAAAAGGTGATGATGGAGATGAAGAAGGCCACTGAGGATCTCCTGAGAGGAAAGCCTTTCACACAATACCTAGCCAGCCCCTTCTTTGACCTGTTCCTGCGGTGGAAGGAGTTTGAAAGGCGAGACATTTGTGAGAATTATTTCTATGAGTTCAGGACTTTGGGAAAGGGAGGCTTTGGTGAGGTAAGTCCCTAGCTGCAGTGTGTCTCACGTTGGGAAGTGAGCAGGTCATAGAGTTCCTTCACTACAGTTGCCGTATTGGTAGTCATGTAATCTGTACTACTCATGTTTGTTTATTTAGTGGTATATAGCTCTTGCAGGAAGCAAAGAAGCTAAAATATAATTCATCAAAATGATCAATTACAGTATAAATAGCAATATCTGTTGTAATAATGTTACTCATCCAACTGTACTTAAAAATAATCAGCCCCTTATCGGTGTGATCATAGGGTTCAAATCAGAGGCAGGCTGATATTTAAACACAGCTTGAATGCTCTCTCTGTCCCTCTGGTATCCCGTTTGCATCTTTCTGGTTCATAAAACAAATACATTTCATGCAAAAGTAAGCACTTAGGAAATTTATAAGTGACTAACTAGTTACAATTTAGGTCACACATGTTATATGTCCTTCCATAGGTATGTGCAGTACAGGTCAAAATCACAGGCCAGATGTACGCCTGCAAGAAGCTGGAGAAGAAACGCCTTAAAAAAGGCAAGGGTGAGAGAATGGCCCTGCTGGAGAAACAGATCCTGGAGAAGGTCAACAGCCGGTTTGTGGTGAACCTGGCCTACGCGTTCGACACCAAAACCCACCTGTGCCTGGTCATGACCCTGATGAGCGGCGGCGACCTAAAGTACCACATCTACTACATCGGAGAGCGGGGCCTCAGGATGGAGCGCGTCGTCCACTACACGGCCCAGATCACCTCGGGCCTCCTCCATCTGCACGCCATGAACATAGTGTACCGGGACATGAAGCCCGAGAACGTGCTGCTGGACAGCAGGGGCCACTGCCGCCTGTCGGACCTGGGGCTGGCCGTGGAGCTCGGCTCGGAGCGGTCCCTCTGCCAGAAGGTTAGGCAGCGTCTCAATGCACGCACTAGTACCATAGAATAGGCTGAGATAGAAGGCGGGTGTGTGGTCGGGGAGACTTCCGCGCAGGCTGGCGTCAGAGGGGTTGTGGAGCCCAGCTCCAGAGATACAAAACACACTACTTTCCTTGTGATGATGATTAGGTGGAAACATAGTTTGATGAATAATGTCATCGATATATATAATATCTCCGAAGCATAGTCTGAGTGGAGTAGGGTGGAAATGTTGTGTTGATTCAAGCAATTGTTATTTTTGAAATGTTACATATGGTATATTATACAATGTTGTGCCTTGCGTAGATACGGTACTAACATTGCAGATCTTAAACCATAAAAGTTACACACTCTAAAAAAGGAAAATCACTGGAAAAATATAACCTCATAAACGAATGAACTTACTCCACAAAGTAAATCACTCAGCCTTCTTTGTTGGAATAAACACCATAAATGTGCAGCAAAACAATGTTATTCAAGTACCTGTTTTGTTTTTAGGTTTGTTCGTACTTAGACAGAGAAGGCTGTCCACACGCTGTCTCATAGTCTCACTCTGCCCTTTCCATGTCTCCTTCGCGTAACCCCCAGGCCGGGACCACAGGCTACATGGCCCCGGAGATCCTGAAACAGCAGTTCTACGGCACCTCGGTGGACTGGTGGGCTCTGGGCTGCAGCGTCTACGAGATGCTGGCGGCCCGCTTGCCTTTCAAGGACTACAAGGAGAAGGTCCAGACGGAGGAGGTGAACAGACGCACCCTGGAGGATGACTGCAAGTTTGAGCACAAGAGCTTCAACGGCCCGTCCAAGAGCATCATCAGCCAGCTGTTGAAGAGGAGGGTTGAGTACCGTCTCGGGGGCAGGTAAATGTTTGCTTGGATTCGAATTTGGTTCTGCTTTTTTTTACATTGGAGGCAAGGGGTTATTTTCATTTTTCTGGAGTTGTGGCAGTGGCCACAGTGCTGGTATTCCATTTTACTCGACCATTATCTATCGAGGTACGACACTGTGAGACCACTACAATCTCATGAAATACCCCCTATGACATACAACAAGCTACTTCATTACGTAATATCTTAAGGTGTGCAGTGTTTTCCTGTTTCCAGCGAATACAATATACACATTGCTGTCACTTCTTTTAGAGGTGACGATCCGAGGCGGCACGAATTCTTCAAGGGCATCAACTTCCCTCGCCTGGAGGCGGGCCTGGTGGCCGCCCCCTGGATACCGGACCCTAACGTAGTGTACGCCAAGGACACCAGAGACTTCTGCAACTCCTCCGAGTCCTCGGGCGCCGAGCTGGACGCCAAGGATGACAAATTCTTCCAGGAGTTCAGCACGGGCGCGTCGTCCATTCCCTGGCAGGAAGAGATGCTCAGCAGCGGGCTCTTTGACGAGCTGAGCGACCCGAACAGGAAAGACTCCATCGTAGAGTTGACTGACGAGGAGATGAAGAGATTCAAGTCCAAATCCTGTGTGGTTTTGTAAAGCCTATTAGTAGTTTGCAGGTTTTAAAGTCTTGCACACAATCGATTGCATCAAATATTCATTCCAAATGAATTTACACATCACAGTCATGTTTATAAGATAGTTGGCTCACTTAAGAGGTCACTTTTTGACAGCGTGTTCGTTCGTTGGTCTGCTGCTGCTATGTGCTCTGCCTTGAAAACAATAATTTACCACTAGGTGCCGCCAGATACCTTTTGCTATGTTATGAATCCGATTGTCACCGATGTTTACAATAACTACAAAAGTATTTCACTGACTTCTGCAAAGCAAGGTTTCACAGCACCTCTCAGGATTTTCACCATATTCATATGCAGTTGTATTTCTTATCCCCTGATGTTAGGAAAAGGCGTGAATCACACTAATCATGAATGGAATATGGAATAACGGAATGGCATTTTTTTTTAGAAAGCAATGTGATCACTTGACCTTATGGTTTGAATCTAAATGGTCAGACTATGGTTTTGAATCCCCTGACGGGGGGGGGGGGGGGGGGGGGGGGGGGGGGGGGGGGGGGGGGG
>JAVQJS010088786.1:0-17646 GCA_036024795.1 Galaxias rostratus | reverse complement strand
CGTTGGTTTTTTCTCGCTGTCGCCAACGCCACAGGCCGAGTCATTGTTTTGGAGTGTCAGAGTTTGAATATATTTTGAAGTGGAACAGCAGAAAAAGGGAAAATCTAGAAGATCCTTTTTAGGCGATGTTTACAGTCTGCACCAAACACTCAAGGAGGTACGGTAAGAGTGAAAATATGGAGAGAAGGTGCGCACCAAACCATCCAAGAAAACCAAGGACTGTAAAATGTAGCGGAAAATATACAATTACCACCAGGCGTCCACTGCTGAGGTGGTCATCTGGTGGTCTGAGCTGTCTCTAAGGCCTCGGGTGTGTGAGTGCAGCAGCACTGATAGTTCACAGCAGACCGAAGATAAGTCTGGCTCCTTTCTCCCTCACCCTTCATACTTTTCCTGCTCCACCTCCCTTTGTATCTCTCTCACACTCAAACCCCCCCCCCCCCCCCCCCAACCCCCCGCCCCCCCCCTTCTCTCCGCCGACCGGCCGCACTGTTTGACACGCACTGTACCACTTCCAGCTTCCCTTACACAAACAGGTCAGGGGAAGATCAATAATGTGTTTGGATTGGGTCTTATCTCCATCCGAAAGGGGGCCTTATCGGCCCCGCTTAAATGGTGTTTCAGGAACATTCCTTGAAACCTAATGCCTCGGAGACAGAAGACAAAGAGAGGAATGGCTTTTTTTCGGAAATATCAAAGGCACTGATGCCCATGAAATGCGCTTCACTCGTCTGGTGTATGGTGTGTATTCTGCCTGTGAGAGAGATTTTTTTTTTGAAAAGGTGTCCCGGTGAGACAGGAAATTGTTCAGTCAAAACTTGTTTTAATTAGCTGTAAAAACGATTTACATGAGACCAAGCCTTTTGTTTGTGGTTTGCAAGACGCCGTACAATGGGGTTTCGCCTCTACGGAATCATGGCAATTATTCGTCAATTATTTATACAGTTGTCATGTTTTGTTCCGATCCAAAACGTTCCGTAGAGCTTCAAGTACGATTCACCGCTCATGAAAAATGAACGGGGGGGGGGGGTACTCGTCTCAAGCATTAAGATCTAATAAAGTATGTAAAGCCTGAGGTGTTTGTAACCGTCAAATGATATGTATTTTCCCTTCGGACCAACTGTATTATACTCCTTAATTTCTTGTAACTGCCTCATCTCTATTGCTCTCTCTCTCTGCCCCTACTTTGGCACCTGTTCTTGATGCTGACCGGCCTCGGTGCAACGAGCCTCTCAAGCTTAAGAGCAATCTATGAACTTGTCTAATTTAAGTTGAGTTCTCAAGTTCTTTGTTTTAACCAGCGGATCATTTCCTTATCTGCTCCATCGTGTCTGAATCAAAGGCATTTGCATGCAAAGCAAGCCCCGGTGTTTGTGAATACCAGGCCACAGTTATTTTAGCTTCACTGCTTTCCCGTTGAACCTGATTGAGGGGGAATGCATTAGGATGCATTCAAACAAGCTGAAAGGTTGACCCCGTGCATGTTGAGCTGTTGCTAATGAGTGTGAGAGCTGGGGCTTACCATGTGTGTACATGCGTGGTTAATCTGGTTTCTCGTGTCCTTCGTCGCAAAATGACAATTGATTTTTGGGGAAAATAGATAACTGGTGTGTTTTGTATACTTATGGGATTTTGTCTCCAAGGTTGGGGGTTGAACTGGTAAAATTGCTGCTTCTCTTGCCCTCTGCTGACTAAATGTCGCAGCACAGTGATTACATCGGAGCGGCCTATACACAGCTAATCCTTTGGCCCCATCTAATGGACGAGGGAGTAACATTCAAAAGGCTTGAGCTGAACTCCACCCTAGATTCATACTGCTATTACAATCCCCGTTTCATCTGGAAGTTACTAACATATAGTGAATCATAAAGCAAGCACTTGAAAGGCCAAACATCTATAAGAACATTTCAACAAAATCCATGCTGGTATCAGCAGAGTGGCTTCAGCCCACAGGACAACATTCTGTTTGTGACACCTACAAAATGCATGTGCTTTTTCCAAAAATTCAATAAATATTGGTCATAAATCTAATGTGAAATCATTAAGCGTTTTCCTCAACCTGCTCTTCTAACAAAGACCTGGAGTTTCTTTAAAAAAAAAAAGAAACTGCTTGCGGGAAACCAAGAAAGCTTTTTTTTTTGCACATGCACTGTAAGCATTCCACTTTGCAACGATAATATTTGTTCCTTGAAGTAGTGAGGCTATGCGTGGCCGCAGCGTTGATCCGCGACCCATGCCTGTGAAACTCTCACATCCCTCCATTCATTTATCACAGCGCTTACTAATGTGATCTATCAACACAACGCACCACTTGGCACCCTGGTGTTGTTTCAGCCGATTACTAAATCAAGACTCGATTCAGCTGCCTAGCTCCTGTATTTTGCGAAACTGACGACAGAGCCCTCTGGAAACTATCCCGGTGGCCACAGTTAACCCAGACTAGTTCTTTTCCTCCCACGTTAGCTGAACGTTCAAGTTCTTGTCTGGGTCTGTGTCGGCTGCATTAACAGTTCCTGGGCCACAGCAGCCCTCCTAGACTGTATCCTGCATACATCTGCATAGTACACAGTGCACAACGGTATAATATCCTCTACACCAAGTACAGTTGATGATTTGGCAGCTATTTATTTCCAATATAAACAGCAGTGTAATGGATGGCAGGGTGACGGTGTGTGTTAGATCAATTACAACACAGTTTATAGTTCAACGACACAGGCATAAGACGGGACTACTGTGTGTACGCTCGCTCTGACAACAAAATCCAGCCTTATCAACAGAGCAGTGTTTATAAACCACTATGAAATCCTGGAACTATGAATATATCTGGGCCTGGCACATAACGGTCAGATCAGATTCCGTGAAGACTGCGGCAAAAGGCCGGATTAGGCTGCGCGACTCAGCATCTCCTCTCGAGCAATTCCTCGCCATTTGCTGGTCTAGATCAGTTGAGCGTGAAGGATTTAAACAAGTTTAACACCATAACACCACTGGATTGCCAGCGACAAGGCGTGCAAAAGCGGCTCCCATGCTGCCATCTGTTATGGCCCACGGGGGGGTGCTCCGCGCTGGTGTGTTGGCGGGCTCGCTGCAGCTCAGGCAAAGGCAGCCAGACAGACCGGCTGCGTGTGGCATTTCGGTGAGGGGTATCCGCCGTTCGCCTCCTGCGTCCACGGTTCAGGTACTTTGACTTCAGGCCACCGCGGCATCTCTCGCTCTCCCTTAACCTCTGTCCGGCACTCGATGCCCAGCTGGTCGGGGGCCCCCACTGAACGTCTGCCCTTGCGGCTTCAGGGGTTACTTCGGCTGAGAACCGGAATGCTAAATGAACTCGAATGCCTCGTTTTTCTTCACCTCTTGCAGGCCGGCATCCACTGTGGAGACAGCATGGGAACTGACTTTCGAGCGGTCGACAGTGAATCGGTGGGGCTCTAAACATTGTAGAGAACACTAAATTCTCATCGACAGTGTTGAGTAGGTGCTATCCCCACATATTTGGAGCCATCAAAACGTGTGTGATCATTGTTGCACGGAACCATAAACGTGTCGATTGCGTGTATATCTATTGTCGCTTGACACTTTAGATGTGTAAGTAATAATAAAAATAATACATTTTATTTTTAAAGCGTTTTTCAAAACACTCGAAGACGCTGTACAAGGTTTAAAAGTTAAATAATATATATAGCAAACAAGTCACTGGTCCCTCAATAACCCCAGGGATCACATTGATCACATGACTCTGATATGTACGCTCACTCCCAATGTACCTTCCATGTGGATCATCACATCACAATCCGATGCACATATTCCTCAACACTCCTCCACTTCATGTATTTAATATATTTTGTACTCCAATTCCCAATGTCCATATTCCCCATCTGTACAAATTATGTATATCTTAGTTACTTTTAGATTATTTATATTTCTGGTATGGATATTTTGGCTCTGTTCTACGTAGTTGCTGCCAGCCATGTCATAAGAATGTCTTTGCCCAGAATGATCCTGATTGAATGATCCTGTATTAAACTGTGCATTTGACAAATAAAAAACTTTGACCTTTGAACTTTGAACTTTGAAGTGTCGTTAAACACGATCAACCCTGCTTTCTCTTTTGTTTCCCAGTGGTTCATCTTGGCTGAGGTCTGTCACGTAGAGCCACTGTGTTTCAGGTGCGCCTTTGTCTCTGCAGACAGAGCCGCCCTGTGATCCTACAGTCACCGCAGCAGCTTAACTTAAAGACCTCGCAACGTTCCACACCGTGCTGCACTCTCGTTCCATGCCAGGCTACTCATCCGAGGCGGGGGAGGACGGGAAGGGACTGACTCGTAGCAGCTCCTTGTGTCACACAACACCTCCTTGCGACTCTTTGTGGAAAGTGGAAGGTGGTGAACACACATCTGGATTCTCCTTGGCTCGCCTACCATGGATTTATTTGGCATGAACCCACCAAATGGCGCGGGTCTTTGGTACCCTTTCGGCAACATTCGGGGAGCTTTACCGTCACGTGTTCCGCAGCAGATGGATTGAGGTCGATGCACCTCAACGCAATAGCCAATATTGGGACACCTTTGAGGGGGATTGAACAAATAAGCTACCTGGCATCTGCTCTGATGTTTTGGGTCAGATTAAGAGCTCTCATCCTGGGTCCCTCGCGCTCCTATTGCTGGTTGTTTTTATTTCCAGCTGTCTTTCTGCGTTGCCCTTTCCAGCTCTCCCAGCTTGTGTCTTCATGGAGCCTTATGAAAATACACTGGGTCTTGCCTAATCGTCGGGCAGCCAATGGAGAGGATCTTATCTTCTGTGTGGTCCTCAGCAAGCCCTGAGACTCCCTGCAACCCTCCTGGAAAACAGTCATCGGCCTGGCTGTCACCCTTCACTGGTCCTTAAATCACTCTCCTCTTCACAGCACACCAGCACATCACACTCTTGGCCCACCCCTGGAAGTGCTTTCCTGCACACGTTGTGGAAGTGTTTAGGAGTGTGGGAATGTGTGTCCAAGTGTGTGTGTGTGTGTGTGTGTTTATGTGTGCGTGTTTCTGCGTGATACGCTATCGTTTGTCCAGCCATCTCTATCATAGTTTGCCTTCAGCCGTCACATTCTTGGTTGACCATCAAGCCCCTTTGTAACACTTCAAAAAAAAAACAAAAAAAAAACACTCACTCTCTTCTTGTCTCCGCTGAAGGTTATCTTTGACTGCTTATACATTAGCATGTCCCTGGGGGAGTCGTTTTGTATACCAAAGGATGAGAGAAACTATTGAGTCGTAAAAACGTGTGTGAGTGAACTTTGCTTTTTTCAAATTTACCCAGGTTTTTGTTGCTCAGACAGGCTGCCGAATCAGCACCCTGCTGGTCAATAGGGGACCCGGATTATTCCGTTCTTTGTTCTATGATAGAATTCCAAGGGCTTCCGAAAAAAAGTTTGAAAAAAAAGTGCCGTATCGTATTATACTCCCTTAGTGCTTTGAAGGCTTCGCCTTATCTTAATGCAATAGAACAATTACTCCTTGTCTGCTTTTCAGAGCTTCAATGACGAAGATGCAGTTGTTATTCTACTTCATTCGTTTAAACCTTGCGTCAGTCTCGAACCGATGACTGAGACGTGTCGACGTTACATTGTATCAACGATTTGTTAAACTGTACTTTGCCAGCAAATCTTTCTATCTGTAGATACAATTACAGATAAAGTAATATAATAAATGACGTGTGGCAAGAGCATACTACAACAACTTGTCAAAAAGTGTTTAATGACAAAACATGAATGTGGACTTAAGTGCCTTATTGCCAGTATCGTAGGAAAAGCTGATCACCCGAATCTCTCTTTTCAATACAAGTGCAACGGAGCGATTACATAAAGTGTCTTGTCTTGTTACACTTCTGCACATGTAATCCTATACTGCGACTGTCTGATTTTATCAGAGACGGTTTGCCCCATTTTCTCATACAATCGCCAGAGCTACGCACCTCTATCAATTCCAGTAAAATGTATATAATGGAAGGAAGATACTGTTTTTTTTTCTCATCGAGGTGTTTACAATATCAAACTATTTAAGAAATAATTATCAGACATTGACACATTTTCTGATATGTTTGGACAGAACCCTCCGAAATAAATCTAACTCTAGTCATGTCAGGTCTGAACAGGTTTTTTGCATTTAGCTGAATTCGGAGGTACTTAAATTAAAAAGGCAAAAGTCACAAAATTGTTCCCTCGAATCCATCCGTTTTATTAGGCTATTTTAAAAACTACTTTGACTTATCATTTACAGATGCAAAGCATGTTTGGGTGTTTGTCCTCTGGAGAAAAAAAACGCATTTAAAACAGAGAGATGCGAGGAACCAAACGAGGGAACGATAAAGGTCAAGAGAGCGGGACTGACAGGCAGCCATAACAGCCTGGGACAAATCTCTCATGTATTGCTGCAACATACACCCTTGCTTTCCATTCCAGTGTGTGTGTGTGTGTGTGTGTGTGTGTGTGTGTGTGTGTGTGTGTGTGTGTGTGTGTGTGTGTGTGTGTGGTACGACTCTCGTCCGTGTGGAGAACAGCAGCAGCAAACTGCGTGGAACAGGGCTCCAGTGCCCTGCCGGACTCCCAGTCCTGCTGCTGCTGCGGAGGAGGCCGGGGAGCAGCTGAGTACATAAAAACCCGGGTGAAGATATCCAAAACAATGACATTCCCCACGGCGAGTGTTTAGTCTCTCCCCGCACCGGCCCATAGTTATCTGTTCCCTCGCATCACTTGACCTTGAAGCGGGAGAGCCCATCTGGGGAGGCGGGGGGGGGGGGGGGATTGTGGCGGGGAGTGGGTGTGAAGAGGCTCCTGCAGGTCGAACTCCAGGAAGCCAGGCTCTCGGAGAAGGGCCAGGAGAGGGTCAGGTTCTTCAAGCAAAAAACATTCAGGGACTTCATGTGTGGGTTTAAGCCAAGTTGTGGTTCTCACAAGACCACCTATGGAAAGCATCTACGCATGTCTAAACAAAAACGATGTGCCCACTGGCTTGTGGAAGTGGGTCGTTTCGATTACTATTGGGTCACCTTTTGTTGTGGTGATTTTACTCAGTCCTCGGAACGGGTCCGAGGCACCATCAGACCTTCCTGGGAACCCAAGCAGAGGAGGGCCCGGCTGGAGGATGCCTGTTTACATCGCTCTCCTCTGTGTTTACAGCAGCTCCCACTTAGAGAGGCCCCTGATGGAGGGGCCATAAGTGTGTATATGGATGGGGGGGGGGGGGGTGTGTGTTCGTATGTGTGTGTGAGTGTCCATTGTGGTTAAACATTAGAACATGTATACAGAGCACATCCCCTCAGGTCAGATGTCCGCACCGGTGTGTCTGTGTCTGTGTCTGTGTGTGTGTGTGTGTGTGTGTGTGTGTGTGTGTGTGTGTGTGTGTGTGTGTCAGTGGGCCCTACATGATGGATATCCTCCTTCACGTCCCATTGGCTTTCTCAGCCAAGGAGTGAAAAGCAAAGGTCCACGACTACGATTCACCCTAAAGAATGTTTTCACAAAGAGACGGGACCTAATCACTTTCCCTCGCCCACCTCTGCGTGTCCCCTCTACTATTTGTTTGGTTAAACTCCCAGCAATTTGGTTTCCTGTCAAAGTCTATTAACGCTTACCTGTGGACCATGATGCCTAATGTGCTGGTGCCTTTACACCTCGGCGAGCCAACAAAGAATCCCTGATACTGATTAAGGACTCTGGGACGAGACATTGCACATCTTTCAAGGGGTGCACTGTGCTGATAGAATATAATGGATTGATGCACACTGCCTTTAACCTATCGACAATCGCAATCACATGCAAAACAAATAACCAACCTCATGCTAAAAACTTTTAAGCGCATATTCTGAGAATGAAGTCTTTCTCTGTTTCGCTCTCTTCTTTGCTTTCACAAAACACACACACACACACACACACATTCACACCCACACACGCAAACATACACACGTATGCATGCATACACGTCAAACAGTTGCCGACCCTTTCCCCCTCCACCGGGGACCTGGCCCGCCGGTGAGTGTCTCCATCGGAAAAGAGAGTGCCTTGACAGCGGAGGACCTCTCAGGCTCCTGGGCCACGGCCAGCCACCTCTGTCTCTCCCAGCAGTTTGGAGGCTATTGTGTGGCCGTGAATAGGCGGTTGTTGTTCCGTGGGTCCCCCCCCCCCCCCCCCTGCCCCGGCCACACGTCCCAGAGGTGTTCCGTCCCGAAGGCTGTTTATGTGTTGAGTGCAGCCCTCCGTGGAGCTTAGGGCCTAATGGAGTGTGAGAGAGAGGGGCCTGGGCTTCTTCAGCTTGGCTTCAGCTGTACAAACACCCTGCCGTCCCGGGGCTCTCACTGTGGACAACCCCCCCCCCCCCCCATTCTTCTTTTATTATGTCTCAGGTCTTTCTCTTATTGTTGTCATCTTCCTCTGATATTCTGTTGTCGCCACTCTCGAATCAGTCAAATCGGTTCCAATTCGTCCGTTCGATCCACACATTATCACTGCGTTTCCCATCGCCAGCTTATTTCAACCTTTGCCGCGATCCTTTTTGCTCCCTCCTCTCCTCTCTATCCCTCTCCTGTGTGTGTGTATGTATGTGTGTGTGTGTGTGTGTGTGTGTGTGTGTGTGTCTCCCTCTCTCTTTCTTTGGTTTCGGCCAGCGGGGGCCTAACACTCCCGACACTCCCCAGGCCGGCGGCCTGCAGCCCACAGGCCTGCTCCCTCAGAGGGCCTACTGTATCACATCCTCCGTGTTTATTTTCCTCTCTCCCCCATGCAGCCAGAGGGAGAGGTGCGCAGGGGGAGGGGGCTGTCGGGGTGGCGGGTGTGTGTGGGGGGGTTGCTCCAAAGGACAACAGAAACAAAGTGTCATTTTCTCCTCCCTTGGTCCTGTCATGCTGCTTTGATAAGTCGCCGTGTTTACACTGGCGAAGGGGCTCCAAGTTGGATGGCACCGGTGTTTGTTTGAAAGGCAGCTTTGTTTGTTTGGAGTGCACATGAGAAGTGATGTCAAGAGATGTAGGGAGAAAGAATATCTAAGGAGTGGGAGTAAGGGTTATAGCCGTTATGAGACATCGTATAGGTTAGGCAATGCAGAGGAATATGTGTTCAAATTCCAACCAACCGGTAGGTGCTGACGTCATTGCCCAGTGTCGTTCTCAGGCGAGAAATTCGAATCCAAACCCATTCTTTAATTCCCCATGTCACCATTGGAAAAATAGGCATAACTATTGAACAAATTGGCACAGACAAATCACCACACTAAAAAATTACACCAGCAGTCATTTCCCATTCGACGGAGAGAACTTAACGCGCACAACATGGAAAAAGAGACCTGCACCCATGTCACCTCTCAAACCTCACTGAGTCTCGTCTTTGTGACGTCACAATGTGTTCCCGAGGGTGTGTCCAGGAGCCGGCGGCCTACGCGACGGGAACCGGTCCTCCGCCCGCTCCCCGCTCCTCCTCCTCCTCCGCACCGAGTCAGCATCCACCGACCGTGTCATGACGCATTCCCGCGAGCGTTGTCCGCTGTCCATGGCCCAAAAACCGCCGACACAAACACCCGTCCCAGCCTTCCCAGAAGTCCTTGCTGCCGACTGAGCCCAGGTTCACTCCCTGAAAAACCTCCAAGGCTGTGGCTAACCATCCTCCAAAGTACAAGCACCTGAAAAAATAAGCAGGCCTCGGCTGACTTGCCGAAGCAGAAACATTGTCTAGTTAAATATAGATATAATGTCCATCCTATTTCCGCGAAATCCAAACAAATGAAAGATGCCTTTCTGGGAGGATGGTTGAAAAGGAGAGTGAGGGAGTGAACCTGGGCTCAGTCGGCCATGAGTTGGCCAGTCACTGTTTCGTTAGGTTTCCTTCACACTCACCACTCTGAAAAAACAACCCCCTGTTTAACCCACAGAGATTAATTGTCATAATGAGCTTGCTTTGATGTTTTGAGAGTGAACGGGATTGACAGGCATAACAACGGGGAAAGCTGCACAACAAGCGGAACAGCCTTTCCTGGAGCACTCAGTGGGTAACCGAGGGAGCGGGAGCCTATTCGGGGCCGGAGCTGGGCGCCGTTGGAGCTGTACAACGTCCAGGGAGTCCTCAGCAAATTTAAGGGCGTACGCATGCAAACACGCTCACATCTAAACAACTCATAGGTCGTTTGAAAAAGCCCTGGAGTCATTCTAGTAAACACAGTGTAAACACTCAGAGCCGTGTTATTTACCGTCTGAAAGCCACGTTGAAGCATGTCAAAACAAGCCACCCGGCCCTCAACATGTGAACCAAGACAGGCGCATGTGGTGAAAAGGCTCAGCACATTCACATGTGCACATGGCTTCATCCACACGAATGGCAGAACGTGAAGCGGTCTTCTGCATGATTTCTCCTCTTTTTTTTTTGTTGTTCTATTTTAAATGGGAAATAAACTAGGGTTCAGCTAATTAAAATCGCATGACGATAGCGCCTCTCGCCGTTGACATGGTAAAAGCTATGGATGTTATCTGTGATGTAATCACTCATACTGTACTGTGCGTGGTGCTGCGGTCTTTCGTTGAAGGGCCAGCTCTGTGGTCAAAGCACATGGATTCCCTCGCTGACAGATTCACTGCTGTATAAAGATGCGTCACTAAGTGTATTTCTTTTTTATTTCTCAAAGTTCCATTAATTCTCCGTGCGCATAATTTCAAAGCAAGCCTTCGGAGGACTGTCTCTCGATCCCTGCCTTGCTCCAAGCGGGGGAACCGTGAGGAAAATGGTTCCCATGAATATGTCCTATTGGTTCCGTTTTCTCAAACATCATTAAATTTTTGGGTACTTTGGCCAAGTTTTAAATTGAAACAGCAGGAGATGCAAGTAACCAGTTATGAGATGCACTTTCATTTAACATTTCACTGGTTTTAAAAATGTCTCAAATTTTCTATCCTTGGAGTCTTCAAAATTATCACCACAGCAATCTAAAATGAGGCCAAGTTTTTGCTGCCCTACAGTGAACGTGTTTTAATCTCTCACTGCAGAATTCATTTCTGAATCTAACCACCTTGAGAAAGTCACATTTTCGACAGAGGAGCCTGTGACAACCATGTGGTAATGCAGAACATTTAGACAACTTCCGCTACGAAGTTTATTTAAGGTTAAACCTCGTTCTCTGCTCTACAAATTAGGGTTAGCATTAGGATAATGTATGTGTTGTGCTTTGTTGTTAGGCTAAACCAGATTTAGTGAAACGTTTTGCTTGTTCATATAAAACCAAAATTCTGATTATAATTTGTGTATAATTCAAGTTGCAGGAAAACGTTTTGTTTCCCAAGGTGCCCAAAAATAAGCAAACGCTCTATAGGGGCAAAAGCGTTGAGGCCTTAATTTGTGGGTCGCTGGAGGCCATATCTCTGGCCATACAGCTATGTAGCCACTTAAACCCATTTGGAAAGGCATATTCTGCCCCATTTAAGAACACTGTTTTGTCCCATATGGGACAGATGGCTTGCAAATATGCCCGCTCTTAGTTCAAAACAGCAGAATTCTCAGCACCGTCTGAATCAATGTTATCTTTCCGAGTTCAGGAGTTTTGTCAGCACTGGAGCGAGTCCGGGCTCTTGGAGTACGCTGGCTGAGCAGGAAGCATGAGAGACTATGGAGGACTATGAGCAGGGCGGTCGGAGGAAAAAAATTGTAAATACTACAAGACTTTATTTCCAAACTAATAAAACTGTTCAAATGTGAGGATCTTTGTAATAATATACATCGCTTTTGACTGCCTCCTTTCAATGTATCCAAGTCAGAACACCCTAATAGCTGTTTCTATTGGCTACAGCATATCCAGGTCGTCCTCGTAGACCACACACATACACCTTCAGTATAGACGGCTTGGGGATGTGTACTTTACAGAGTCTCATTGAAAGTGCATATTGAAGCCAGACAACGTAACATCTGTGATGCACAAAACGTTTAGGCATTATTCAAGCAAACGTGACTTGACTTCTCTAACTTGCACTGTTGTTCGGTTGCAAAACCCAAAAGTTTTAACTTTGTCGATGACGTATGGACAATAACCGGGGAGACACTTGACACTGCGTTTTAAAGAATGTGTGAAACGCACAACACATGGGTCGATACCACAGGGTTGCTGTGCAGGATGCAGAGGACAGCAGCATCTCATAGATAGAACAGCTATGCAGAACCACAATCCAAACGTACCAGGCACAGATAATAACCCTTTCTTTGGACATTGTCCAATAAAATGGGACACGGTCTACTACAGTGGCCAACGGTGTGCGTTCTGTGTGAGTGTGTGTTCTGTGTGTGTGTGTGTGTGTGTGTGTGTGTGTGTGTGTGTGCGTGCGTGCATGCGTGCTTGAGTGTGGTGGGGTGGGTTGGAGGGTGTATTCCACAGTGTCATAGACTCTTCTTTCCATTAAACCTTTGATTGTGCATTCGTGTCTTGTTAGAAACGTGTCATTTTAATTTGAAATTAAATAATAAATGATTTGTTTTGGAAATTCATGAAGTTCTCATTTGAACACATTCAGGCCTGTAGCCAGCAGAGGGCAATCTACCTCTTCTGATGTTACAGAGGGTTAAACAGCAGTCTTGGTTCACCCAAACCCCTCACAATTGTCCCTTTGCTGAACAAGTTTACAACTACCTGCTGATCTGCTTGTTAGCATACGTAGATGCTGTTTTAGAATATAAATAGTATTTCAGTCAGGTCACAAATAAATGGCAAACATTTGAAGTGTTATATATATCTGCACACTTATTATAAACAAAAGGACCACCTTTTTCCTCCACTGTAAATCCCCTGCGCGAGATGGACAGACCACCGCTCACTGTCCGCCATTCCTTTGACCACCGCAAACTGACACATCATGGGAAATCAAACAGTGTCGGGCGTACGGCTCCGGTGAAGTCATCCATGCCACCCACTGTGTTCCCGTTCACGCTGAGAACTCGGCCGTTTGGCCAGAGGGGCCCTGCTAGTCGAGCCGACCCTCCCGAAACCAGCAACCCGACGGGCAGCCACTTGTCGCATGGAGCGCGGGGCTGCCTGGGTTATCCTCAGAGACACAGTGGGGTGAAGTGGGTGTCCATGTTTGAGGTCCGCCCAGCTGTTATTGCCCCCCCCCCCCCACCCCCCCTAATCCTTAACAGATGTGTGAAAGGCCAGCAACCCCCCCCCCCCACACACACACACACACACACACACACACACACACAAAAGTCCATGTGCATGCCGTGCTGGGAATTTCAAGGAAGAACAGTGGTAAGGTGAGCATCTTGTCAGTAACACATGCACAACCCTCACACACACACACACACACACACATGTTCAATAGCTGGAATTAATAATTACTGTACTGTTTGAAATGGTTGGTAAGTAATTTTATGGCAATTAAACAATTAATTATTATCCTCGGTCTTAATTGTTGAGAGTTTCAGAATGCAGAATGCATTACCATGTGGTGACTCTTTGTTTTCTTAATTAATGAGAGTAAAAGTCAACTGTTTTTAATACAGACATGCAGACGTCTTGATTGATTTGCAATAATACTTAAATTGGTCCTTTTAGGTAAACAATTTTTTTCCCCTTCCGCATGATACTGTGTCTAGAGTTGTAGGACTTACATTTTGAATCACTTCTTAAATATTCTGTATTCATCTTTAATTTGAAGATCTTTCCATACATTTTTCACCTGCATTGCCCTGCAATAACAAAACTGCTTAGGGAAAACATTTGTTACACTTTGACTGTTTATCATGCAAAAAACATTGCCCCTATTCAAATCATGTCAAGCCTCTGCCTCCAAGTGAAATTCAATGCATTCAAAGATGCAAACGAAAAGGTAGCCTAAATAAAAAGCAGCACTGTATTCCCACACTTAATCCAGGCAAAGGCGCTCATTTGAAGGTGAAAAAAAGTGGAGGGTTGCTTTGCTCCAAGTGGTCACAAGGGGGTTGAGCCTTTCGAACCCCGCTCACTGCGCCCGCTTACTTTGGAGAGCTCTTCAGGAAGGCAACATCAGATATAATGAAACATTCAGTGACCTTCCCTCTCTCCAGCCTCACTTCAACGGAGAAAATCCCTTCCAAAACCTGTATTAATGCCCAAGTAAAAATCATTAAGCCTAAATATTGTGGTATAAATATTAGAGGAGTATTGCATACAATTTTGATTTGTCTAACCAGTTGTGTTTTTTTCATAACTGCCTTGCCGTAAAAGTACGCAGACCATGCTGACCAAAAAAAAAGGAGGGGGAAAAAAAGAAAAAGATTTTCCTTCCAATTTGTGACAGTTTCCAGTGACAGTAAGCATGGGCAAAAATCTGGCCTTCGTTCTGTAGTTGATTTCAGTCACCTTCGGTGTGACTGTTTCTCAGGGTGTAGAGAAACCCCTTGTGGAGTCTGAGTGCCCAGTGGAACTGTACGAGGGGGTCCTCTGGTAACCATGGAGACAAACAAACTAAAGTGATGTCAGGAACACAAAGATGAGATCTGCTTTGAAAAAAATGGTTACAGATGAACAGACTGTGGTGAAATCATATCCAAACTTTAAAATGTGGTTAAGGAAAGTCCAATGAACCAGCACTTTTGTTTTATCAACCAGTGTATAAATTGTTGATGCTGAATTTCTTCTGGAGACATCATCATTCGGGCTTGTTCAGTCTCTTAGGCTTTTAACTTTTGATGAACCTTCATTTCCAGTCTGATAGTTCAACTATTTGGTAAAAGTGCTGGAGGTGCTTATATATCTTATATCTTATCACATACCTACCTTCTTAAAGCAGCAGGGTTAAAATTATCCCAAATTGGATCGCTTTGAAGGGGTGAAGGGCACAGAGACAACTGGTGTGCAAAAGGACTGGTGTAAAGATACATCTTCATGAATAAACCACCAAAGCCATGATAAATATATTGACTTCCAATTTCTCTTTGAGGGATGTGTTGGCTGGTAGCAATAATTGTATTGTGACAAGCTGACTTCCATTAAAGCATGGGATTGAGCTCTTCATGTTCTATGGACTGTCTCGCTGAATAAAAATGTCCTACAAATATTAGTTTTGTTCCACACCACTGGCTTAGATCCTTGCTTACCTTCTTTCGTTAGCTAATTAAACATTCTATCACAAATGAACACATTTAAAATGAAATACAATACACTTAGAGTGACACAACTTGATATTAACATAAAGCCACACAGGTTTGTGATTAACTACTCAATCGTTTGTAAATGCCCACCTTCTGTGCTTCAAAATCTTGGCGATCTGGCAGATGTACCAGTTGACTTGAATTACCCAGAAATTTGAGTTACTGGGTACACAGTGTTGCAGCAAGTAACCAAAATTGGGTACAAAAACACCCAGAATGGTGACCAACTAGGTCTAACCCAGCAGGTTGTTCAAACAACCCAGCATCTTTTATAGTGCACTTTAAATCCAGCGGTAGTCTACATACTAAAATACAGATGTAAAAAATGTAGGATTTGTAACTGAGCACATAACAAGCATTTCATGCAATCTTAAGAATGTTTTCGTGATTTGGTGAACATTTTTATGAACGAGGCGATGGCAGATTGACACCTGAACTGTCATAAATTATTAGCACACTGATGCCAAGTTAAATATTGCAATATAAATAGAAGTTTGGCCATCGGTTGCTTTAAATATGAATGGTACTGTTGGTCTGTGCATATCCAGATTTTTTTTTTTTTTAAATGTTTTTAAAATCATATGCCTATGTATATTAGGCTACTGTATAAACATACATATTGCATAGTTATGTTTAAACCTTAACAAGGCTTGTGTCCACGCAATGCTTGTGTGCTAATAATAGTCCAGAGCAACACATTTTTCCATGAAAAATTAAAAGCATATTTTTTATCTGTCATTATCATTAACATTCCTCGTTATGTTAAATTGGAAATTGGAAAACATCTAACTGCATACACAATGTCCCAGGCCAAAATTTGACACTGGTGGCCACTAAGTTTGTTAGTGGCAGTTGTAGTGGCCGTTGTACAGGAATCGTTGGAATGCTTTTTTTAGAGGTATGTTATATGAAATCCATGTTAATAGTAATATGGTGCAACAAAGACAACTTATTACATTTAATTTATAATCATAATCAACTAATCATTTCAAACAAAATGTGCATGGGCCTACAAAAAAAATAATTAATTGAAACAAAATGCTAGAACTGCCATAAATACTTTGTTTCAGTGGCAACTTTAGACATTGTGTGCAGATTTTGCTGGTATCCATCATAATATTGGTGGCCTGATATACGAATGACGACAACAGGAAAAGTAACGTTTTCTCGACGCCACAAATAAACCTGATAAACGGCTCAAACCTCGGGTGTTGATTTCGCAATGGCCGTACCTGAACGACGTGAGACTATGATCTCACACATATTCCACGGTCTGTTCGTTCAATTAGAATAATCCCTCTGACTGACCCGTGGGTTGAGAACAGTTTCTCTTTGCAGGGGCACCATGACGTTTCCTCTCAGGAACGTGTCCCCCTAGTCAGGCTGCCAGACACTGGCCAGTATATGCGAGTGCACACGTAAATAAACCCCATTATGCACGCCATCTTTTTCGGCTCCTGTCACACACTTGAGGTAAACACAGCGTTTCCTGCGAAACACTTCTGGTGCACTTGCAATTATATCGGCCACAACAGCACTAAATCACCGCCGGTCTCTTGTAAAAGGCGATGAAAACAAAGACATCCAGAAACACGGCGTCGGACTAACCTACAGTGAAAAGGTCAGTTAATGAAGTGTGGGCGTAATATTTGTCCAAACACTGGCGGAGGTGCGTTGGGAATAGAGGCAACCTGTGCCCACGATGTGAAGTAGAGTCATGTAACTAATGAAATGTGACAAACTGTTTCCACACAAACAGTGCGGTGTTCCACACAAGGCCCTCTGCCGCCATCCAAATACATGCTTGCTTGTGAAATGGCCATTCGGTTAGATTCAATCCACGCCCACACAAAAATACTAATGTACGGAACCAGGGGAAGATTTAGAGGGCAATAGTCCCTAGAATATTTTTAACTATAACAACTTAATGCTTTTGTTTGCTTTGATATTGTACACATCGATTATAGACATTCAAGGGCCTCCTTCACACAAAGTGGACTTTAAAAAGTGTTTTCATTATGGCTTCGTATAATTCTTAAGTGTGTGTGTGTGTGTGTGTCTGTGTCCGTGTTTGTGTGCCTGCATGTGAGCGAAAGAGCATATGCATTGGGACATTTGCAGCATAACAATTAAAGGGTCTAACTATTTAGTGTGCAAAGTGTGTGTCACTTTGAGGGAGCGGAAGACGTTCACATTCCCTCATGTGGTAGCTAGTCCTCTGACAAGACCACCTAGGACTACTGTTTATTGTTGGAGAGTATTTTAGAGGACAGAAGCTGACCATTTGCCAATTTGTGTGTGTTGCGTGTTGTGTGTGTGTGTGTGTGTGTGTGTGTGTGTGTGTGTGTGTGTGTGTGTGGTGTGTTTGTCTGTGTTTGTGTGTGTGGTGTGTGTGTGTGTGTGTGTGGTGTGTGTACATGTGTGTGTGTTTGTGTGTGTGTGTGGTGTTTGTGTGTTTGTGTGTGGTGTGTGTGAGTGTGTGTGGTGTGTGTGTGTGTGTAGTGTGA